>SNQJ01S0080253.1:39278-63110 GCA_010110895.2 Picea sitchensis | reverse complement strand
ACTCAGGAAACCAAAAACACTGCACAAGTTTGGAGGAGGAGCAACAACAACTGCAATTGTACGGTTTTTCTCTTGTTCAGTCTTTCTGGTACTTTCTCTTGTGTGCTACCCTTGGAGAAGGTGCGCTGTCTTGGTTATCTGTTGGTTATGGTGTGGCTTCCCAGAACTATTCTTTCTGTCAAAGGTTAAGGTGCTCGGGGGTGGCTTTGTGCCTATGGTTGGGTGACAATGGTGTAGTATTGTCTATGGTGAAACAAGCACATAACATTATTCTAGTAGTATGGACATTGGTATGGCCCACAAATGTGTTTCCGACTGTACCAAATGTTTTTCTCACACGTCGGACACGTTCGTGCAACTAGAAACACATTTCAAGGCCGTACCACACGCATTTCCCTGTTTCCATAAGGAAACTAGCCTAGTATGGCCCTGTACTAGATGTTTCCTGCAACATAGACCCTACTTGCATTTTCTTAATATTTCCCACTGGTCGCCCATGCATATTGAGGAATCACGCATATTTTGGAATGATGGAGTTGAGGTGTCAAGTCAAATACATTGGCATTAAATATATGGAGAAGGTCAAGCACACTCGCTTTGTCACTTTATCAAGGATATGGGCTTACTGAGTTAATTTCTCCAAGGCTTCCCTTCAATCATTCAATGTGTCCTATTTTTTTCCTTTTTTCGGAGTTTTATTTTTTTTTTCTATTTTTACATAATATTGCCACTCCCATCTTGTTATTTCCTGCAAATTTGGGTGAAGCTTCAAGTCGTAGTGGACATCCATACCCAGTTTTTGGACATTCCCATGTTCCAGAAACTTGTCCAACATTTTTTATATGTTTTGTGGTAAACATATGTTAAACTATAATAGAGATGGAATGTACTTTTTTATATATCTGCACCCTACAAATAATCTGGCCTTAACCCTGGGATTGTTGGTAGGCTGAAGTGAGATGTGGATGTATAAATTGCTAGGGAATGAATACATGTAAGGTAGGGCATGAACGGATAAAGCAAAATGTGTTCTTAAAGTAATTATTCTTCAGATTTGAAATCTCCGGTATAGTACTTATGGTCTTAACAGAGCTCCTAATTGGATAGATTGCTTACTTACAAGATCAGTTGGAGTTGAACTCTTGACAATACATTTCATGGTTATGTGGTGGAGTCTCAACAAGGTCAAGTTAGTAGAAGATACTCCCAATGAAAAAAGATTTGCATGATCTACTGATCCTTTCCTGTCTTTCTATATTGTAAGATGATATGGCTTGTGATTTTTGTGAGGGGAGGAGACTAGCTTAGATTAACAAATGCTCCCAAGGCTAGTTGGGGATTTGCGCTTGAACCATGTGCATAAACTCAAGGAATTTCCCAAAGTAATTCAGCCATGTAACACAGACTACTCAAGGCTCACAATGGATGCCAACACATGCCATGCATTCTAGGCGAATGTATACCAGTCTCAGATATCAATGTGTGAAATTCCCGAATAGAGTTTCTGAGCAGTTTGTCATATAGGTGAGGTTGTGCTCTGTTACAATGGTCTATTATTATCTATCACTTAATTACTACACCACGGTTTACATGTTCATTTTCACTAGAAATTTTCAAGTATATCCACTTTTAAGTTTTTTCCGAATCTAAATCTGCAAGTTTCAACAGCGTCTGTGAAACTATAGTGGCAAAGAGATTCTGCCTTTAAACTTTTTTTTTGTAAATATGGGTTTGCGGTCAGTTTTCTTTGTGGGGTGGAGGTTGTGCGTGCATTGATATTTTGTTCCGTTGAAGTTGAGAAATTCATAGTAATACAGATCTATTTCCATATTCATGCAGGTGTGCATACACCAGGCATGTATTTGTGTAGACTTAGCCTCTGATATGGAATGACATATTATGCTCGGGAGAGAAATTTTAGTTCATCCTACAAATTTATCTGAGAAGCAAGTCTATGGATGCATGTAAAACATGCTGTCAATAATGTCTTAATATGTTATTAATTATTTTTTAATTCTGTTTGATCTTTTGTCATCTATAGTTTCACTCAACTTATGTAGAATTGATTTTTTTTTGTCAGCATTGATGTCATATCATCAGCCTTCGAGGGTCAATCCCATGTAAATCGGCAAAGGATGGTCTATAAAGCAATATGGGAAGAACTGCAAAATACTGTTCATGCTGTTGATCAAATGACAACAAAAACTCCTGCAGAGGTTGCACAGCAAGCCTCAAAATAATAACCTTTTGTGGTTTTTGAGTTTATATAAACTCAGATTAGCACCCACAAATGTGACATTCAGATTTATTCTTCTGGTTTTGTTTCAAATTCATGAAGTTCAAGTTTCCATGGATGGGAATGTATGGCACCCCTCTTATATTCTAGTCAATTTTTGTTCACTCTGCCATGTTAAAGGAATTCACGTGTCATCATATTGTTGTGTTTGTCAAGTCTTATTTGCTTCTGCTGAATTTGTTTCCTGAAAAGGGGTGGATTTTAAAAAAATATAGAAAAAATAAACTAATGATGTTACAAGAAATTATAAATTGTACCTGTCAGAACACCTAAAGCAGTGAATAGCTTGCGAAGTCTATATTTCTAGGGTAACAAGATGGAGAACCCCAAGTTATATCTAATTCTGACATTTTGCAGTTGAGAATCAACTTTAATTAAGAACATGCAATTTAAGATTTGGTTTCCTGAGTATGCTTATCCTTGATGTACTCAGTCCACTGTGGATACTCCATATTTGTGTTAATATGTTTAGTCCTGTTCTATATCATTCTCTCTTTGCCATGGATACTTGAACTATAATTCACACTGGAAAAAATTAATAGTTACTACATGCTACTTATATGTAATTGTAGAAGCTATAATATTTCTTTCTTGCTATACCATATTAGCTTTACTTCGAAATGATTCTAAGCTGGTGTATGGAAAAGCAGAAAGTATAGTAATTTTAACTGTGTTGGCAGTGTAACTGGCAAGGCTTCTATAACTAATTTATTATCTTTTACGTTAAATATGTAAATCAGAACGCTCTTGAATGATCAAAATTGAAGAGCTGCTTGGAGGTCGGTTTTCTATAGCTTGCCCTTCCATTTTGAAAGCTCAAAATTAATGTTATCCTTAATTTGCCTTTTCAAAGAAATGTCTGTTCTGATAATGTGTACATATCGTATAGTTTATAATTTGATAACATTAAAACAAGAAGAAAAAAATGATATTTTACTGAGAACAAAAACTTTGATTAAAAGTCTTCACCTGTGCAGGTGATCTATGCATAGCAAAAGTTTACTAAATATCCCCTATTTGAGTAACTGTCAAAAAAATAACCGGAGGGCTGGTATAACTCTTTCAAACAGCTAATAGCCTAATAGATACTGATCCAGTCTTGCTGGGTTTGACCTTCTGAAAAATAGGACTTGAAAACATCTAGAAAGTAACACATAGCAGGCAGCAAAACCTCTTATGTGGGGTTTGGAGGTCCACTACTCTGTTAAGTACATCTACGGAGCTCTTCTCCTAATGGAGTGCTGAAGCCTGAGAGGTAGCGGTGAGATGGGTCCCTCTGAGTTGGGTCAGCATTATTAGCGACTACGGCTTTCAGAGATGCCAAATCCCCATGGATTTGCTTGATATTTGCTCCATCTATTTCTTGGTTGATGGAATTCCACTGTAACCTGCTGTTGATAAGTAGTATCTCGTAATTGACACTATTGTTTAGCTTGAGTCTATTCACGGGAAATCTCTGCACTATCCTTGAGCATTGTTACCAGAATCTCAAATTTCAAGCCTAAAATTCTTGAGCTACCAGTACCTGGAGAATCTCGTCTTGCACAACCTGCATACCATCGTCAACGACATCTTTGATCTCTACAATGTGATTCTCAACGACTTCCAATTTGGGTCCAATGGCACACTCCATAATTTGGTCCAGTGTTATGACTGTCTGGTTCTACCTTCTGCCTTGCTTGCAGGTCTGGGATCCTGACCCCATTGCCCTTCTAATTCTCAAGCAAAATTTGAACAGGGAAACAATAAATCCAGAGAATTTTGGCTTAGGAATCTGACTTCTCCTTCTCCTCTGCCACCCTGGACAAGTTATCATACATGAGGTGAATGTCCAGGGTGGCGGGTAGGATCACATTTCAAGTCTTGCCCTGGATGACCCAAAAGATGTCCTCAAGACTCATTTAATTCATTGTGACCTTCTATCCTTCCTAGATTTGATTTGGGTAAAAGAAGGTGCGGGGTTTAGGACTTTAGGAAACAAGGGATTAAGCTAGGAGGTGGCATAATTTATCTTTCCAACCCCTAGATTCGCTAACCTCCTCTCTACACCATCGATATTAAACCCTCCTTGTCCATTTTCATGATAGTGAGGCAATCTCGCACTTTACTGGCAGATCTTCTAGTGCATTTATAGGTCATGTTTCTGTTGGTTGTTGCTTGATCAATACATGCAACTTTGTTTTATAGGAACCCAGAACAATTGCTAATTTGTCCATGGAGGGAATCAATAACTAATTGGGAATCTCCATCTACCTCAATCTTGTGGTACCCTGATTGATGTGGATTTTAATGCCTTTGATTAAGTTCTCAACTTCTCCTTGGTTTGTAATTTCTCCTAGGAACTTACATGGTAATTTCTTAGGAATCTGTGATTCTTATCCTTGATTACACCTTTGTCTCCTGCGAGGTCCACGGTGTCTCTGGCTGCCCCATCAAAATTTAATTGATCCAATTACTTAATAGTTTTATGGTGAGACTTGGTGAAGCGAGGGGGCTTGTTGAATTGGAGGGATTTTCCATACTTCCTTGGCAGTAGTGCATTGCATCAAGATATGATTTGAATCTTCTTCTGCTGCACAACATGCATAGCATCTAGTGTGGCCTTGCATATCCATTTTTTTTGAGTTATACCCGAGAGAATATTTTGAAACCAATCATGTAAAGACAGCAATTTTCCTCCAAATAACTGCATTCCAGATTCTTTTCCTTGTTGGATCCTTTACTAATACCTGCTCATCCTTTAATGCTTGAAGGTACCCTTCCTTCACAATGTATTGACCTTTGGATTCTGGGTTCGCCATAATGAATCATTCTCCTACCTGTATGTTATAAACCCGAATTTTAAGGCATGATTATTTTATCGAAGCTTCATCTTTCAGGGGTTTAATAGACCAGGAGGATGAGTCTTTCCACTTAACTTCTTTGAGGTTGCCCCTTGAGATTGGGATTGGGAGTATAGAGTCCAATAATATTTAGCCTTCATTCCAACGTGATCGGACATTAATTCTCTAATTTGACTTGGAACTTGAATTTTTTTGAAGGGTTAATGATCTGCCCAAGTTTCTTCTCCCAAAACAGATTTACTTGTCACTGATGCTGGAGCCTTTAGGTAGGTCATACATGACAATAGACCTTTTAGGATATTTACTCTGAAGAATGTTGCTCCATAGACTTTTCTGGTTGAATAGCTCCAATGAAATTTTGCATATACGGCTTTGTGGACGAAGTTAAGTCTTCTTGAGCCCAAGCTGCCTGTCCATTTAGGTGCTGCTTCCTTTTTCTAGTCCAACAGGTGCTATTTTATCTCATTATAGGTACCCTGCCATAAGATCTTAATAAGTTTCTCCATTTCATGCAAAATGGTAGATGGAGCTAGGAGGATTGAACTTTGAAAAATGTGAATAACTGAAAGACTAGAATGGATTAGAGTCCTTCCAGCAAATGATAGGTATTTGTTCATCGAAGAGGCAAGCCTAACTGTCATTTTATCCTTGCCAGACAAGGGAAATCCCAATGTATTTTGAGTTTTTATTTTCTCTTTTTCATTTCCCCTCCTCTCTTTTCCACTTCCTCTCGGTTTTTCTAAAGGGAGGTGGAGTGCTTCAAACAAAAAGTCTCTTCGAGATTCAGAGGTGCTTATGATAAGTGGGAGGTGCTTTGGGTTTGTTAAGCTCTCCCTTGGCCACCCACAACCCATTGAGTGCTTTGTCGTGCTCACCATAAGGCACACTCTGATGGAATGTTAAATGCCAGTGAACAAGCAAATCCATGAACTGATGGAGATTTGCTTGTGCAATTAATTAAAGCATTATACCTGGTGTGTAGCCCGACCCATAAGGAACATGTGGACCTGAATGTTTTCATCCCCACCTTTGGGTATAGTTGATTTGCCTTCCTCTAGCTACTTGGATGTTGAAGTATGCTAAATCTTGATTGAAGTTGGCCGATTAACTTGGATACAGTTTTATGGCGCTCATAAATTCATGGATCCATAAAGTACATTTTATTGGCCTATTTCTTGCAACCTGATTCCTAAATAGAGGGGAGACATATAGGGGATACACCAGAGAATGCTCCACACTTGTTCTTGTTGGATCTAGAAAAGTCCTCTTGCTTGCCTGGGAGGTTCAGTGAGAAGTGGATGTCAAATTTTCAACTAGGGCAATTCAATGCATACAATTTCAGATCTGAGAATTATTTCCAAATGACCTCAAATAGTAAACTAGGGATGTTATCATTGAATAACTCTACACTGAAATTATGACAGAAAATTACAGCAACAAAAACACAAAGATCAGAGTGAAATCATCCATATACATGAGACGCAAAAATTTCTGTTGATTGAGAAGTTCCGAGGACAAAACAATCCTCCTAGAAAAATACCAAATTTTAACAAATTTCGGAAAAACCCTTCAAACTTGCAAACCTACTGTTGTACCCTGTTGATGTCACCTTGTTGATTGCTGATGTCACCTGTTGTACGACATGCTGACGTGAACCGTACGAACTTTACGAACTGTTGATGTAAAATGTATGGATTGTATGCACTATCTGTACCACACATGCGACTGTCATTCCTCAGCAGAAAATTAGAAAACAGAATGTTCAGAAACCCTAGGCTAGATTTGCCAAAGTGAAGAATTTCCTTGCTGAAATTTAGCCTCCCAATCTTCTTCGCACACGTGCTCACTCACTTATGCCAACTCCATAGTGTCACAATGATCCTCACATTGCATCTCTTTTATAGGAGTCCAAAGTGAGTTTATAAGCCCTTAACTTACTTTAAGGAGTGCTTCACTAAACTCGACATTAAATTATAATTGTTTATTCCTCCATGTGGGTGTGAAGCCCCAACTCAATATACAAGAGTTTTTCACCAAAACAAAACATGCAATGTGAGTTCCGTCAAAGATTCCTACATGCCTGACACCAAGGCCAATGTGAGAATACCTCCCGATGCTACAAAAACATCAACACTCCCTCTTAACAAGGGAGGTATTCCATCCACCATCACCTGGAATTAGACCCGTCTCCCACACTGGAAGTGGCTCTGTCTCCGATACTGGATCCGCTATCACAACTACTTCCACCGACACAGAAACAATTCTTGGTGAATGACCGTTGAAGCTTTTGTAGCTTCGGAAGGCATTCCCACAAGAGGCCAAGGTGTCAAACATGTGGGAATCTTCGTTAGCACTAGACTAGCCTTTCATTTAAGTGAAATCGACCTTGTAATGAGGCTAGGGCCTTATGGGCAAGATGATGGGCTTTGTGGGCTTGTGTGGGGGTGCCACACCCACAAAGATGATTAAAATATTCTAATTAATTGTTGAGTTTAGAAGGCGTGCATAAACTCACTCATTGGACTCCTATAAAAGGAGAGGAGAGATTGTGACAAATCTCATTGTGCAAATATGGAGTTAGCATAAGTGAGAGTGCACTTGTGTTAGGCGCATGGAAATTTCAGCAAAAGAAATTCTACATTTGTTGCAAATTTGGCTTAGGGTTTCAAGGATAAATTTTTCTGTTTCTGTCATAGACAAGGAAGACTTCTTTCCAGCCAAGGAGGGCACACATGTGAAGGAGGAGGAGCAACTGCCGCACATGTTGTACATATCACACATGCGAGAGGAACAATACAAACATACTGCACTGTACAGACATGTCTGCACGTGTGAACAATCAATCAACATATCTGCACGTGTGAAGGGGATAAAACAATTTGCATGTGCGAAATTTCAGGCAGGTACACCAGTCCGTACTGCTGATGTTAGCAAGGCGACATGTGGCATTTGAGTAGATTTGCAGGGAGAGGAATTTTCAGGTATTTTGCTGAGTTTGGTTTTGCTGATTTTTTTGTTTATTGGAGAACAAGGTTGTCCTAAGATTTTGGTGAATTTGTATTGGTTGGGAGGGCTGGTTTTTCCCTCGGAATTTTTGAAATTGACAAAAGTTATAGAATATAAGATTTGTGTCTCATGTGTTGATAATTCATTATGATCTTCGTGTTTTTGTTGTTTTATTTTCAGTGTAAAATTGTTCAGTGATAACAACTAGTTAGCTCACTAGGAAGCAATTTTCATATTTGGAATTAGTCACATAGAGTTGCATGTGAAAATTGACAATGACATGGACTCCCCTTAGAAGACACTCTGCTCCTAGAAGCCTCCTGCTCCTGAGCTTCCGACCCGGCTTCCTCAACCCATGAAACCTTACTGACAGTCTTTGAAGACTCCTCTCTTCCACATGAACTTCAAGGTTGACTTCCTTTGGATGACTGACTCTTCCTCTAGAGTCTAATTTCCTCTTGATAGACTTGGAAGGTTGCTTCTTCCCATCAGATCCTGAAGGTTGACTCCCTTTGAGTCTGCACAACCTTCAGAGCTACCTACTCCTTGTCCTTTGTCACTTTGCTGCTGCTTGCCATCACTCACATAGGTTGACCCTTTAGCTTATACATGTTGCTCTCTCTAAGTCCAAGAACCACTGCTGTGTTTGAGCTAGATCCTTTGGGCATGAACAACACATGTCTATCTTAAAATAAAACTGCATAGCCCTTCTCCTCAATCACTGAGACTGAGAGCACACTCTTTCTGAGTTTTGGCACCCATAACATATTTGTCACTCACAACACATCTCTAGGCTCCACCTGGAATGTCACTGTTCCAGATCCTTGCACTGTATGCTTGGTACCCATACCAAGTTCCACATACAAATCTGAGTCAGACTCTGTGAAGCTCTCGAACAACTCTCGTGCTCCTGTCATATGACACATGGCTCCACTATTCACAAACCAAGTTCCAACATCAGAAACTTCTCTAGAAAGGGCATATACCAATAAGAACTCCCTTTGAAGCCTATCTGCAACCACATCCACCTTTACTGATGATGCATGTTGCTTCCTCTTTCTTCTACTGTGGACATTGTGAAGCATAATGACCATGCTCATGTCAAGCAAAACACTTGACCTTGCTAAGGTCCTTCTTCCTCTGCGATGGAGATGCCTCTCTCCCTGTTTCCTTCTAGGAACCATTTCCTTTGCCCTTCTTAGCACGAGTAGCCAGGGCCAGATTCTCATCATCGATACTTCTTTGCTTGCCATTCTTGGACTCCATCTGAGCCTCCTCCTGGGTGCAATTGATCCACAGTTTGTTAAATGGTGGAAACTTCTCTCGTGCACAAATCCTCTGCTCAAATGGTTCCCAAGACCCGAGAAAACCTTTTAATGCCACACTCACTAACTCCGTGTCATCCATTGCCTCACCAATGGTTACAAGCTAATGACGAATCTAAGTGATCCTCATGAGGTAGCTAACAACTGTATCTGCATTGGACAGATCAACAGAGCCGAGCTGGTGCATCAAAATCAACTTCCGATTCGAATTTCTGCTTTGGTACAAGCCCACCAAAGCCTCATACATTTCCTTGGTTGTCTTCTTCTTGAAAATATGAGGGATCAAGTGATCTTTCACATAATCCAACAACACCCTCTTGGCCTTCACTTCCCGCTTCTTATGAGCTACCAATTCCTACAGATCATTTGGATTTGGTATCACATTCTCAACATATTCTTTGAGATCATATTCTTCTAAGAGAAGAAGAATCCTAGTCTTCTAGGGTCGAAAATTAGTGGCCCCCTCCAACCTGTCCTCTACTTTGAGAGTGACCACCATTTTGATCTGTCGAGAACAAAAAAATCTACAACAACAAAAATCTTCAACAACTTGTGTCTCAAGAAGATGACCCTTTCTTCTTTAGAGTCTATGTTTTGATACCATGTCAAATTTTCAACTAGGGCAATTCAACACATACAATTTCAGATATGAGAATTACTTCCAAGTGACCTCAAACAATAAACTAGGGCTGTTGTCATTGAATAATTCTCCACTAAAATTATGATAGAAAATTACAGCAGCGGAAACACAAAGATCAGAGGGAAATCATCCATACACATGAGACACAAAAATTTCAGTTCTGTAAATTTTTCTGATTGAAAATTTATGACGACAAAATAGTCCTAGCAAAACTACAACTTTCAACAAATTATGTAAAAACCCTTCCATCTTGCAAACTTGTCCCTGTACCCTGATAATGTCACCTTGTTGGTTGCTGACGTCATCCGCTGTACGTCCCGCTGACGTCAACCGTATGGACTGTACAGATTGTTCGTACCACATGTGCGACTATCCTTCCTCAACATAAAATCATAAAACCAATTTTCCAGAAACCCTAGGCCAAATTTGCCAAAGTGAAGAATTTCCTTGTTGAAAATTTTCCTCCCAATCTACTTGGCACAAGTGCCCACTCACTTATGCCAACTCCATAATGTCACAATGATCCTCACATTGCCTCTCCTTTTATAGGAGTCTAAAGTGAGTTTAGAAACCCTTAACTTACTTTAAGGAGCCTGTCACTAAATTCAACATTAAATTATAATTGTTTATTCCTCCATGTGGGTGTGAAGCTCCAACTCAATATACAAGGGGTTTTCACCAAAACAAAACATGCAATGTGAGTGCCGTCAAAGATTCCCACATTCCCGACACGAGGCCAATGTGGGAATACCACTCGATGCTACAAAAACATCAACAATGGATTCATGTTAGAGTACAACAAGGTTGCAAACCACGTCCCTGCTGGAAAGTCGCATACTAAAAGGAAAGGGGAAGAGTCGCAACCAGTTGTAGAATGAATCATTAATGCCCTGAGTTTGCATTGAGGAAGATCTTGTATTTATCTCTATTGATGTTCTGGCATGAATCTTCCTTAAATATTAATACGATTTTATGAATTCTTCTAGCTTCTCTAACACTAGCATCCCCAAAAATCAAGTTGTCACCCACAAATTACAAATGTGGAACATGATTGTGTTGGAAGAGATTTTATCTCTTTGTTCTGGTTTGGAGATCTAGTTTCATAGAGTACTTTGCTTAATCCTTTTTCCATGATGATTACTAGGAAAGGGGATAAAGGGAACCCTTGTCTTGAGCTTTTGATGCTCTAGAAAGGTTAGAGGGTCCTCCATTTATGAGGATTGCAAATGATGCAGGTGGCAATCATTCTTATGTTGAATTTGCTAAGATCTGATCAACCCCAAACTTCAGCACAATTTTATATAAGCTTCATGAGAATGCCTTTATCTTTTCTAGATTTGATTGAATGAATGATTTCTTGTCTAATTATTACGGTGTCCATAACTTGCCTCCCTGTTACAAACCCATTTCGTTCTTTTGAAATTATCGCATGGAGAAGGGGTTTGATTTTGAATGTTGAAATTTTAGATGGATAAACACATCACATAATCATTGCATAATGTTGGTGGATTCATTCAAACAAGACAACAAAGAAATAGAGAGAAACTCTATATATAAGTGCAAAAATAAATCATAAGATGATGTTGATGATGTTGTACAAATATTAGAGAAAAAATAAATCATGAGATGTTGTACAAATGATACTTGACTGTGTATTTATACACTCAAGAAGTAGGTATCCTTTCTAAGAGGGGTTATGGGCTCACATAAAGATTCACTCCCCAAGAGGGTTATTGAGCTACATATTGAAGTTGACTAGATTGGCCTTAACCATAACTTAATACACTAAATGATCACATTAATACCCAACCAATTGAATTAATGACACAATAAGAGTTGGTTGTAGTTGATGCGAGGATTACACTATTCTCAACACTAAAGGTGATAACCTTAGAGATAATCTTGTACTCTTACAAAGATATGGGTCTGGAAGAATTATTGTCATAGGGATTATCCCTTGGAATCAAGACTAATTAAATGGAATTAAGGGATTTTATAAATTTCTTTTGAGGAACTTTATTCTTCAATAGTTTCGACAAGATCCATTTTCGTAATATACCACATGTTTTGGAAGAAGTTAATAGAGAGGCCAACATGTTTAGGGGCATTATTCTTTTCCATAGAGAAAACTATATCACAAAGTTTTTCTCTAGAGATAGGAGATAGGAGTATGTTGTCGTCTTCCTCAAAGATTATTTTAGGGGTCAAAGGCAAGAGTGTCTCTTGATCTCACGATTTGTGCTTCTTAGGTTAAACGTAGAAATTTATTAAAATATGACAATTAATGCAAAAGAAAAATTTCATCTCTAAAGTAGAGGTTTCTCAAATCTTAACCTTGTGTATTTTCAACCTTAGGACAATTATGAAATATAAACAAAACAACAACAACAACAATGGACAATATTTTAACTTTTAACAACACCAATCCACTAGGCAATTGAAGAGATAATATACCAAAGTGTGCCAAAAAGTTTCAACCATCTAAGGCAATTTTATCATGCATATAATAGATCTAAAAATCACTTATGATAGCGGTAAATACGAAAACAAATATACCCTATCTTTTTCAATATAAATGTCAAGCCACTTAACACATTCAACATTAACTTGTCAAATCAATAAGACATATAAGTGTCAGAGATTACAAAACCATGTAGAAATAGATGGTTGCAAACCAAAGTTGCAATTACTCAATTATTGGACAACTAGAAACTTTATTAATATGCACAAAGATGAAGTCCATGTACACACCATAGCCTTATTAGAAGACTAGTATTATCTCGTTAAAATAAATATCAATTTATAATGGTCAATTAAATATTAGACTTAGGCATTAATAAAGTCAATTTGATTTTAGGTTATTTTATGCTTTTATGTCTTATTTCACTTTATTGTATTTCTCGGTCTATCCCACATTCATAAAATGGATTGACTCAACTTGCTTGTCATCCTATATAAGAAAGCTTGAGCTTTCTCATTATGTAATACAATATAGAGAACTCCTTTGAGTTATCTTGGTTTCTTTATGTGGTCAATTTTTGTACTATGGTATCAGAGCTTACCAAGAGCCACAAACTCTGTGAGAGCATGAATACCTAGAGACTACTGTTGACAGAGATAGATCGAGGGATCATTAGCATAACACATTGAAGATTAAAAAAAAGGGTTTCATTAAAACCAACGACCATACAACGGTTTTTAACTGTTATTTTCCACGACCATTCTCAACTGCCGTACTAAATAGTAGTATATGTGTACGAAATTGCTCAAAAAAGTGTTGTAAAAATCAACTTTCAGCCCAGATTAATCTTATTTCTCAGTTTTCTTGATAATGTAGACAAATTGGAAATATATTGAAGTTGTTTTTTTCCTATATTGTTGGTCAGATTTGCAGATCTGGAAGTTTTAGTTGTCGATCTATTATTTTTCAGTAGATCCGAGGAGAAATTGATTTCTTGGGTGCTATTTATTAATAGATCTAAGTGATTTTGAGCTGGTGGAGAGCATATTTGCCTAGATCTACATGTTTTTTAGCTGGTTAAGAGCATATTTGAGTTTTATTGGATTGGCAGTGAGCAATTTTGCCTAGATCTACATGTTTTTGCGTTGTTTGTGGGCATATTTATTATAAATTTGCAAATTTTTCATCATATTACTCCATTCTTGGGTTATTTTTAACCTTCACCTATGGCATCTTTATCCAACATCATGCTGAAAGAGAGTTAGAGGTTCACAAGAAAGAATTACAACACTTGGAAGAAGTGGATGCTAATCATTTTTTAGCACATACGCATGGCATATATCGCCCTTGGTAAAGTTACTCGACTGACAATTGCGGGTAGAGACTAGGATAAATATGATGAGAAATACAAAGAATATGCGATGCTAATTAAGTTGTTTGTGACAAATGAGAGGCTTCTAGAGGTCCAAACAGGTAAAACTTCCTCAGTGATTTGGAAACATTTGAAACATTTACAGGAGACATCGAACAAGGGTATAGCCTTCTTCTTGAAGAACATGTTTTTTTCGATGATGATGGATGATCATGCATCCCTCAAGGAGCATTTGCTCAAGATCAAAGATATATGAGAACGATTGATGGCCATTGATCGGAAGATGGGGGAGGAAGACCACTGGAAATTTTACCACGTGCTTATGAACACTTTATTGAGACCCTTAACATCACTTCTATGAATGTTGACTTGAAGTTTGATGAGCTTTGCAATAAGATCTTACAGTAGGACAGATGGAAGAAACAATTCAGTAGTAGCAGTGGACATAGGGTTCCAAGAAGGTCTTTGCTACCAAATTATAGGGCAAAGGAAAATGGGTCAAGAAGAAATAACAAAGAAATTGYGAGGATTTCGCCAAGGATTAGAAGACCATCAAATGAAATTATTGTGGCAAGGAGGGCCATATGAAGAAGTACTGCAGAAAGATTGGTTGACCAAAAAACCAACTAGGGAGGCCTTAGCATCASGCTCATGTCGCAAAGCATACACAGGTGGGGAAGTCAACCTTCTATGCATTTAAGGCCACAACACAAGTAGATTGGCCCAAGTAATTTTCTTGGTTCATTGGTTCAAGTGCATCACATCATTTCACCAACATGCATGACTAGTTCATAGAGTACATTCCTTGTTATTCCAAGGATTCAATGATCTTCGATGGTGGGGATGAGTATACAATCGTTGGAAAAGGAAATGTGTAGATTTACTTGGGAGGAAAAATGCTAATCTTCCTTAATGTATACTACGTGCCAGGTATGTAGCTTAATATGTTTTCAGTTAGTTAGATTATGCAACACAATTCTAACCTAGATGCCAACTTTAGCAATCAGAAGTGCTACATTATTAACAAGGAGACCAAGAATATTATTGCTCTTGTTCTCGAGGACCATTGATTGTTCATACTGGTGGATATTAGACAAGTCAAAGAGCATGCACTAGAAACCAAGAGTGCTTCTAATACACCATGTCATTAAACGTATGGGCACTTCAACTTGACCTACTTCTCTTAGTTATCACAAGTGAATCTGATAGATGGACTTTCAGACATTCAATAAAAGATCCATGGAGTTTGTGGAGCTTGCCAGGTAGGGAAACAACACAGAGCACCATTTGATGAAGGACAAATGTGGAGAGCATAGAAATTCCTTCAATTGGTTCATGCAGACATTTGTGGATCAATGAATATGGCATCAATCACCCGTGCCATGTATTTTCTTCTGTTTGTTATTGATTATAGTAGGAAAATGTGGGTGTATTTTTTGAAACTGAAATATGAAGTGTTGAATGAATTTCAAAAGTTCAAAGTCTTCGTAGAAAATGAGTTAGGTTGTCACATTACCTCTCTTAGATCTGATATTGGTGGTGAATTATGTTCCAAATAATTCAAAACTTTTGTGCTAAACATGGGATCAAAAGACAATTCACTACACCTTACACTCCACAACATAATGGAGTGGTTGATAGGTGGAACCATACTATTACAGATATGGCCAGGGGTATGGTGTAGAATAACCGTGTTCCAAACAAGTTTTGGGATGAGACTGTGTTCATAATTGTTATTGCATAGATTGTAGTTTGAGCAAGGCCCAACCCAAAAACCAAGTGTGTGACACAACTAGGAACACCTATCATTGTAACCTCAATAGATAATCCCCTCGTTTTAGTGAAGGAAAATTCCAACACAAGGGAGGCTTCCGAGGTGACCCAAGGGGGATTATGATGGGAGAATGAAAGAGTTTGAAGGGTACCCCTATAGGTCAAAGTCAAGAATGAGAATGAGGCTTGGGAAAGAGTCTTATGAATTAGTAAATGGTTGCCAAGGTTGTGTACCTGCAAAACAATGTCATACCTGTTAAGTTTTGAGCTATTTTTAGGTTTCTTTTCAATTTACTAGATAACAATAGAATAGGTAGGATCATTGAAAGAAACATAATCACAAGATACACAACATTTATCTTGGGAAACCCTCATGGGGGAGAAAATCCAGCAAAAACTTCCTTAATATAGATAGCCAATACAATGCCAAGAGAGTAAGGAAAAACACTAGAGAATATCCAACACTGAGTAATGCGCCTCTCTCTTCCTTCTTCTGCTAACTGTAGCTACCAAACTTGTGCACTTGATGAGCGAATGAGTGAGTGTGATAATGACGCACTGACTTCCTTTATTTATATTGGTTGGCAGGTGCTGGAAAGGTGTCTCTTCACTGGGCAGGCCCAACTTGTCTTCTTAGTGGTTAAAACCACTTTAATTAGGCATGGGGGATGACTTCTTAATTTGCATAATACAATTAGGGTTTGACCAATCCTCAAAAGGGGATTTGGTCAATTACAATGCCCGACATGATCAATCCACAAAAGGGGATTTGATCTATAAACAAATGACTCAAATAATAATAATAATAATAAGTAGAATACGCTTTGCAGTTACAACATTTCAACACCCCCCCTTAACAAGAGGGGTATTCTACAACATCATCAGGAAAGAGAGAGGGCAACAACATCAACAACATATGGAACACTAATTGGCATATCTATAAATCATCAGAAGATTTTCTCATCATCATTGTTCACAACATGGAGTTCAAGTATCATTATCATCCTCATCGGCATGAGGCTAGAGTAACATCATCATCATCTTTAGCATGAGGCTAAATTAACATCAATTTCTTCTTTATCACGAGGCTAAAGTAATATCATCAACATATTTAGCGAGAAGCTGAAGTGGCATCATCATCATCATCTTTAGCGAGAAGCTGAAGTGGATTCATCATCATCTGCGTCAATATCAATTAGTATAACACTAATACATCATCATCATCAATAACAACACAAGACTGATACAACATCAACAACAACAACATCACAACACAAAGGCTGGAGAATCATGAACATCAACACTAGGATGGAAACATTCAACACGAAGCTGACATCTCAACAACATCAACACTAAGCTAGAAATCTTCAGCATGAAGCTGGCATGTCATCAACATCATCACGAAGTTGGAAATATTTAGTAGAGGCTGGCATCTCAACAACATCAACACAAAGCTGGAAATGTTCAACATGAGGTTGGCATCTCAACAACATCAACACGAAGTTGAAAATCTTCAGCGCGAGGCTGGCATCTCAACAACATCAACACGCAACTGGATATCTTCAGCACAAGGCTGGCATCTCAACAACATCAACACGAAGATGGAAATATTCATCACAAGGCTGGCATCTCAACAACATCAACACGAAGCTGGAAATCTCCAGCACTAGGCTGACATCACAACAAAATCAACACGAAGCTGGAAATATTCAGCACTAGGCTGGCATCTCAACAACATTAGCACGAAGCCATAAATATTTAGCACTAGGATGGCATCACAACACTACTCCCCCTTTCGAGGGAGGTCCTTTTGGAGTACACCAATCTTGTCTCGAAAGTGCTTAAACTTTACACGAGACAAAGGCTTGGTCAACACATCAACAACCTATTCATCCGTGCCAACTTAATGGAGTTTTATGGCTCCTCTTTGCACCATATCACGAATGAAGTGATACCGGATCTCTATGTGCTTCGAATCATCATGGAACACATCATCTTTATACAACTATGGTTATCACATGGGATCACGATGGCTTCCATCTCCAGATCAAATAGATCTGTCAACAACATCGGAAACCATATGGCTTCACCACTGGCGGACATGCTGCAATATATTCCGCTTCCGCCGTGCTGAGAGAAATTCTAGATTTTTTCCTACTCTGCCATGAAGTCATGGCTGACCCCAGACTGAAAGAACATCCTGAAGTGCTCTTTCTATCAGAAACACTTCCAGCTCAATCTGAATCAGTATATCCATACAATCTGAAGTCATGATCTCTAGTATAGTAGAGACCAAAATCCAATGTGCCCTTAAGGTATCTCATCACATGTTTTGCATCATCAAGGTGAACACGTATGGGTTCTACTAGATACTGTCTCAAAGGTGTTCAAAACAAAACATATATCTGGTCTAGTATTCGTCATATACATCAACGAACCAATAATAATCTGTCTGTACAGAGTAGCATCAACCAGTTCTGATGAGGTATTGACCATGAGCTTCAACTTTGTTTCCATGGGTGTGTTCATGGATTTATACTGCAACATATCAAACCTCTTTAGTATTTCTGCTGCATGCTTCCCTTGGTTAAGGAAGATCTTCTCTGGGCTCTGTCAAAATTCAAGACCTTAGAGATAATGCATTATGTCTTTCATCAAACCCTGTAGCGATCTTCTTCTACAATCTGTGATGAGATTTTCTTCATCTTGTCAATAATACATCATCTACATATAGTAGCAACAATATAACTGGCTCATCATTCATAACCTTGAAGTAAAGGTTAGAATCAATTTTACTCTTGGTAAAGGCAAATCTCGTCAGGCAACTGTCAGTTCTGCCATACCAAGCTCTAAGAGCTTGCTTCATCTTGCAGACATGAGTCTTTTTATCTTCAACTTCAAATCAAATTTTCACATCACTTTGTACCAACCTAGTACAATTGCTCAACTGCAAATCAATACACACAATCATGTGCTAGCTCTATGTGCTCTCTGCAAAGCACTATCTGTCTCACTGCCTGAGAGTATGTCCTCTCCTCTTTCTGCAACTTTTCCTTCTGGAACTGAGACTCTGCACCTGCAGTTTCTCTGAAGTTGAGAACATCTGCTGCATTCTCACTATGACTGCTGAAATATGAAAGTAACTCCTCTACTTCATCATGACAACAACTTCATCTGAAACTGAGAGTGGCTCAATAAATGATACTGAAGTTAGCTCTTCTTCTTTCATGGAGGTAACTCTATCTTTTACTGTAGTCATGTCTCCATGACCCAACTAATGTACTGCACCAACTGCCACTCAATTTTAAATATGGGGATTTCTCCCCCTGCATCTCATACTATATATGAATCATGGTTGTTCTGGTTGTCTTCATGAATACTGGAACTATTTCTTCAATTACTGGAGTAAGTGTCTTGTCATAGTCTTCTCCCTCTTGTTGGGAGAATTTTCTACACACACATAAGGATTTATACATCTGTAACATGCTTGATCTGTTAGATCAATCTTGGAAGTCAATACTGACTTTTCTTCTAGTCTCACGAAAAAATCCATATCCCAGTATTTCTTACTGGCTTCCTTCTCTATCACTAAAACAACAAAACCTTCCAGGAGATTTCATATCTCCTAGGAGTCTCTGAAGCTATGATCTAGTATTCTCATGGCATCTGTCTCCCAGTCCCGAAAGTTGTCTCTTCATCTGATCCTTTCTGAGATCAGGCTTACTCTTGATTTATTCTGAATCTACAAGGACTTCATCATCTCTTACAAGGTATACTTGATGTTGAATACCAAGTCTAAATATGAAAAGCTAAGTTAGACTTCAAGTGAATTCTGCTTCCTGTCAAGGTGGCTTCATTATCAATCTCCATATGAGATACTTTGTATCTCAAAAACAACTTCTTCTTCATCTTCTTTGGTACTTGGATGTATATGGTCATGTACATAGTCTTTTTCATGTCTCATCTAATCTGTTGCCTTTTGTAACCTTCACTATAGCTTCATTAGGGTTATCACCTGTGACCTGAAACAAGGTCAACAAAACAATAAGAAAGAATAATACTCTTTTGATAATAGTAATAAAAAAATAGCACGAATAATCGTCACAATAGCTCCTTTAGAGCTATCACTTGTGGCATGCCTGAAAAAGTAAGAAATGCAATTCGAAATGGGATCAACACTCTTCTAGTGTTGTGATCAAACATTCCTCCATGGTAACCTGGAACCAACACAAGAAGTTTATCCTAGAGGAGATGTTAGTTGTATCTGGTAAATGATTAGATTAAGCACTTATCTCAATATGCTCACATGCTACCAAGTATAATACTTTTCAAATATTGCTACCTCAACTATAGTGTTTACTTGTAAAGGGGTAGTTATCAACTTGTCATGTGCAAATTTGAATCTTATCAACTTAATCAATCAAACTTGGAACTTGGAGTTTTTTCCTCAATAATGAGTGTGTTGCCTTTCTTTCAAGCCTCCTTCACTCAAGATGACAAGTGCTTTCTTCAACCTGTCTTCTGTACTAAGACACTATGTTATCTTGACAAAAATATAAGTTAGAGAATAAGCTCTGTAAACTCAACTTTAATCATCCTTGATAATTTTGACCAATGGTTAGTATGATTTCAACATACCACCTAGATGTTCATAAGGTCAAAATAATGTCATAACAAATAGATGCATAAAAATATAATCAAACCTGGGGTGCATTAGTCTTCTAAGTATGTTGGATCTGAGATCCTTCTGGATCTATGATAGGAGATCCTTTCTCCTATAAGTAGCCCTTTAATGTTGATGATTACAACTATGTGAAACATTCTCTAGCTTACAAACTTGTGAGATGTGGATCACTGCAACTATGTGAGTCTTTATCTCAACTTACAAACCTGAGAGAAATCCCTTAAGAAGGGTACGTGGTTCCTTCCTGAGACAGAGCTAGAACGTAGATATGACCTCCTCCATTCAGAGAGTTGAGAATAACTCTAGATGATTATCTAGTGGGAAAGACGATCTGTTGAGTTAGACGTGCTTGTGGCTGAGCACAAGGTGAACGTGCGAAATCCCAAAGTGCCGGGTGTATCGTCATGTGAACAGAAATGAAGATGATGTATTAGCCTCCTCTGAGCATCAAATTTGACGAGAAACTCCAGATGATTCTCCTGTGTGAGGCAGTGGGAAAAAAGATCTGTAGAGTGGACGTGCCTGTGGACGAGCACAAGTGAACATGTGAAGATCTGGTTCTTCTATGTAATGCAGTGGGCCAGAGATATGGACATCCCTATGGATGTGCCCCTAGTGGATGAGCACTAGTGGGTGTATCCAATCCTTTTCTATATTGTACAAGAGTCAGACCTACCTGTAACCCTAATTGTAATGTAAAGGGTACAGGTCAGCCCCACCTTAACGTAACTGTTAATTAATGTAAAAGATAATTAATATGGTTAATATTAATTATATTATAAGCTAGTGAGGTCAACCCTGTTGTGCCAATAGACACTTCTGTTGACATGTTTAGGTTAGTATAAGTAAAGTTAAATTACCCATTGAGGAAACATATCTTTCATGAGAGTTTGGAAATTTCAGCAAGTAATTTTACTTGGGAAAAGTGCACACTTCTCTTGGGCGCCAGTCTTCTAGGGTTTGAGCACCCTATTGTGTGCTAGTTATTTCTTGGTGGTGAAGGTATTTCTCTTGAGGATTATAGAAAAGTATTTGGTTGGGTTTTCTTCCCTTGTTGAGAAGGGTTTCCCAGGATACTTCTTGTGTTGTTGTGCATGGTGCTTCTTCTTGTGATCTTGGTTGCTGCAACATTTATGGTTATGGTTAAATGCTAAAAATGGAATTAAATACATGCCTAAACTAGCTTATAGAAAAATCAACATGGTATCAGATCATAGCTCTTGAAGAACCCATTGCATAAGCTATAAGGTTTTACCAGTCATCCCTCCTCTTCTGCAGAACCGTACGACCCTCCTAGGGTTTCCAGAAAATCCATACAACCCTCTTCTTTTGAGTGTTTCAGCACTTGGAACTTGGACGTTGGGGTTAAATTTACCATAGGAGTGTACGACCTCCTTCAGTGCACATCCAACAAGCTTCAGATTGTATTTCCGAGAATTTTGACTTTTTGACCCTAGGGTTTCTAGAGTTTCGCTAATTTTTGCAGAAACTTCAGAATTAGGGTTTCTGATATTCCTTGAAGGAGCTCTTCAGCTCACCGGTGTTCTCCTATCTTTCAAAGGCTTATTGTTGGTAGTCATAAGTCCAACTAAACCTAAAAGTGCTAGCCTAGCCTAGCCGTTAGGTTTACTAGCCAAGTTGACAAGGGTTTGTGAAGAATCCAAAAATGAGCAAAATCATAATGGGAGGAAAGCTTGATGATTCAAGMAAACTCAGTTCTTGGAAGACCAGACTTATTTTGAGTGATACAAAAAGGTGTCACTGTGACATACCTCCTTCATGAAGATGTCAGAGGACATAGATCAACCATGTGCAGTTGTAGAAATCATATCAACACCCTCAAGTATGCACTTGTATATATATTATTTGTATCATTATCATGAGAGTAATT
This sequence comes from Picea sitchensis, assembly GCA_010110895.2. Lineage (NCBI taxonomy): Eukaryota > Viridiplantae > Streptophyta > Pinopsida > Pinales > Pinaceae > Picea > Picea sitchensis. The sequence goes on along the minus strand of SNQJ01S0080253.1, from coordinate 40,819 downwards.
GCAGGACGAATGAATCTTTTGCTAAAGTCTTGGATCCAGAGGGATCTCAGTGCATTCAGAGGAACAACACACTTGAAGTGAAGAATCTAGGTTTGATTATTGTAATTTTCATTCCTCTAACCTATATTTCTAAAGTATGATACATTACAAGTAGGTGTTGTAGCTGTGACATCAATCCTTAAATTGTTTTGATTCTAGGGATGCACTCATTATTCTCCTTTAGGAAATATTCTTGTTTTGGTTCCTCTTTTTTTCTTGTTCTAGACAGGTTAAGATCAAAGGAATATGTTTATCCTTAAGAGGGAGTCACTTGACTCAGAGGGAGTCAAAACTATTTGAGAAAGAGGAAGAATAGAACCATAATTGGGGCAACTAAAGAAATAACACATGATCAAAATCCTTCTATGATTCTATGGGCATAAAGAATGCATGACACATTATATGTTCAGAACAAGAGTCTTCACCAGACTTTGAAAAACATAAATCCTGAAGAAGTCTTCACTGAAATAAAGCCTGAGAATGAACACTTCAGGTTATTTCGGTGACCAGTGTATTTTCATGTACACAAAGAGAAGAAGTTCAAGCTAGATTTTTTAGAAAGAAAGGATACAATGAATCTTCAAAGACATTCTAGATTGACATCCCTGGTCAGAGAAAGATTGAGACAAACATAGACGTTGTCCTTGAAGAAGAGATAGTTTTTCAAAGATCCAGAGAATCTTAGATGGAGATTAATAGTAAGACAATACCTTCTTCCCCTTCAACAGTTCAGAGGGAGACAAACATTATTCCAGTTTCTCCAATTGATATGTTCATAAATATTGTAGTAGGGAATAAAAGGCATACCTAGAATCACTCTGCAAGAGGCATAGAAACATACAAGCCTCTCAAGGCACATCCCGAGAAAGAAAAAGAGATTTTTGAACTATCCTTCAGTCATGAGCCACTTCATTGATTCTGAGCCTCCTTGTCTTAGAGAAACAACATGAGAACATGTATGGAAAGATGCCATAACAAAAGAATACTAGTATATCTTAAAAAATGATGTATAAGATATTATTCAGTGACCATAAGGAAAGTCCGTGGTAACTTCCAAGTGGATCTATAAGATCAAGCATGCAACTGATGGAAGTATCGAGAAATACAAAACAAAATCTATAGCCAGAGGTTTCTCACAAACAAAGGGAGTTGTCTATGATGAGACACCTGATCCAATAAACCCAATACACTTCCATCCGTACTACCATCCATGAGTTGGAAACTATATCAGATAGATATATTCTTGATGAGTTTGGATTTCATCAAGAGTGTTGCTGATCCAAGCCGATATTATTACAATGTTGGTGACGAGAGCCTGATTTTGATGACTTATTTAGAAATCCTTGTTGTTTGATACAAGTAATCCTTGACTTCTGAATTCGAGATGAAGAAATCTGAGTATGATGTTGGAAATACTAGAACGACTGAGAGGGGGGGGGTGAATCAGTTGTTCATAAGCTTAAACAATTTTATGCCTTTTAAACAATTATTAAGATTTCTTC
>SNQJ01S0080253.1:16565-28496 GCA_010110895.2 Picea sitchensis | reverse complement strand
CAGGACCTGTGCGAAAAAAATCATGACCAACCCAAGAGTAATTAACAGTATGTGTAATATTTTTCCACTTTTCATGAGGTGACAAATGAGATGATAACTTCCTAGTAGCTAGATAGTTTTCCATCTCTTCAAACCATGGGGTATTAACATAAAGGGAAAAGAGGTGCTCGTCTGGGAAACTATCATCTACAGGGATATCATCATCCTCATTTTTTATTCAGAAAATAAAATAATCTACTACATTATCCTTACCAGGTCGGTCAAGCACAGTGATATTAAATTGTTGCAATAACAGAAGCCGCCTAGTTACTCGGCCATTAGTTATGGGTTTATTCATGATGAATCTAATGGAGGAATGATCGGTATGTACAAATACTTCATAACCTGTAATGTAATGACAAAACTTGTTAATAACATGAACAACTGCCAATAATTCTTTCTCGGTGACTATGTAGTTCAACTCGACAGGGGACAAGTTCTTGCTCACAAAATAAATGGCATAGGACTGTTGGTCCTCTTTCTGCCCTAATACCCCTCCTATTGCAGTGTCAGAGGAGTCAATGGATATATGAAATGGGAGAGTCCAATTGGGCCCTCTAAGAACTGGTGCCACAAACAACTTAGCTTTCAGGGTTTCAAAGGTAGTTTGACACTGCTCAATCCAAACAAAATCAACATATTTGATTAGTAATCCAAACATAGGTGCATCAATCTTTATAAAATTTTCAATAAACTGCCGGTAATATCCGGCATGTCCAAGAAAGATTCTCACCTCTTTCTGAGTCTTGGGGGGTGGAAGTCTGACGATGACCTCAATCTTTCCAGGATTGACTTTTATCCCTTCAGACGAAACATGATGTCCTAGAACCACTCCTTCAGTTAACAACATTTTTCATTTTTCATGACTTAGAGATAGGTTCATTTCCTGGCATATGATGAGGAATTTTTCTAAGTTGTCTAAGGCTTCCTGGTAAGTGTTACCATAGACTGTGAATTCATCCATTTAGACCTCCACACAATCATGAATAAGATCGACAAATATCCCTAATAATTCTCGTTGAAATGTGGAAGGAGCACTACACAATCCAAATGGTAAGATCCTATATGCATAGGTGCCCCAAGGACAAGTAAAGGTAGTCTTATCCTGGTCCTCAGGTGCTATAAGAATCCGATTGTACCCGCTGTACCCATCTAGAAAGGAAAAATACTTCTTTCCAGACAAGGTATCTAGAAATTGGTCAATGAAAGGGAGAGGAAAGTAGTCTTTCAAAGTGGCTTTGTTGAATTCCCAGAAATCAACACAAATTCTCCATTTCCCGATCACTTTCTTTGGAACCACTACAAGCGGTGATACCCACTTACTATCGAAGATGGGATAAATGAATCTGACATTTAACAACTTTTGGATCTCCTCCTTGACTATATCTTTAAGTGCTGGGTTCATCCTTCTCCGGGGTTCCCTAACATGTGTTATTTCCCCCTGGTTATATATGTGATGGATGCATGTGTCAGGGTTTATACCCTTCATGTTAGTGTATTCCCAGGCAAATGCTCCTGATTGTTCTTTAAGGATATCTACAAACTGTTTCTGTTGGTCTGCATCTAGCCCAAAGTTTATATGTAAAAATTTCTCTGGACTAATCTCGTTGGGCATAGTATAAGACATGGTAGACTCATCTATATCAAAGACAAAATATGTCGAAGATAAAATGGATGCGTCTAATTGTTCTTGAAATTATTCCCCAAACATGTACTCAAATTGGGGAAAAGACTGTGGAAAATCCACACATGTGATAGAAGAAATGAATCGGTTTAGCACGCTTTTTGTTGTGTTCTCCTGAGGTGCCCATGCATGGTCACTTGGCAATATGGGTTCTTCCCAATCCTCGTTCTCGTATGGACATTCAAGCCGCCATAAATTCTCCATAATAGGTTGAGTTGGAGGGTAAATGGTGAGCTTTTGGATAGAGAGACCATTCAAGATGGTCATTTCCCCTTCTCTACAACCAATAAATGCATTGGCTGTGGCTAGCCAAGGTATTCCCAAAATGACGGGATGGCCTTTGGAAGGATCCTTTGAGTGAATAACAATAAAATCTACTGGGTACTCCCATGAGGCTAAAGTAACCATGATATCATCTAAAATTCCTTCAGGTATAACCCTAGTCTTATCTTCTAATTCCAAAATGGTTGGGGTAGGCCGAAGACGAGGTTGTAATTGTAATTGTTCCAAGGTAGTAGTGGTCATAACATTGATGTCTGCCCCTAGGTTTATGGGATTGTTTCCAATGGAGACCTCATTAATGGTTATGGTCACTACGGGGTTTCCCGGGTTCCCATATTTTGCTAGTTTTGGCTGCTCTGATATGTATTCAGAAAGTCCTCCTATCAAGTGTACTGTAGGGGGATCCTTTTGATTCCTACCTGGCTTCTTAATACACAATTATTTGACTACCTTACTGTATATTGGAATGTCTTTAATTGATTGACGCAGGGGAATCTTGACACAAATATTCTTCAATTCATTCAAGATGTCAAATTCCGGTCGGGTGGTAGGTTTATCGATTACCAATCGGTCTGGATAAGGAGGGACCTTCGTAATTTGTGAAGGTTCATTTTTGGGAAGCTTGGGTTCTTGATTCTTCAGGATAATAACATCTTCCCACCTAGTGTCATCTGTAGTTTGTTTGGTGGTTTCTTCTTCTTCTTCTTCTTCCTGGATGACTACTGAAGGTCTCTGCCTCTCCAGAACTTTTCTCGATCTTAGTTTAATTTCCTGTAATGGAACAAGAGTAATAACATATGTTGGGAAGGCCTGCATATCAACATTGTGAAGAGGTTGAGGGGGCTTATTATTGGGATTCAACACTGGTTGTGCCGATAATAATGTTGGTCTTGGGGATCTTTCATTTTGGTATTGTAGCGGTTGTTTTTGTGGAATAGGAGGTAAAGGTGGTGGAACAAAACTTGGCAGAAGTTGTGGACTATTTGGTGGGAACTGAGGATAATGATGGTTGGACATAGGTATAGGTGGAGCTTGAGGGTTTCCTTGGTTATGTCCTCCTCTCCATCCTTGAAACCAAGGATGTTGGTACTGAGTAGACCAGTTTTTCCAATCTGGTGAGTTCCATTGTTGTTGTTGTTGTTGATAATATGGTGGAACTTGAGATTGTAGATCCGGGTATGTGGGTTGGTTCCTAGGCTACCATGGACTCCTAGGTGCATAAGAAGACTCCCCAAGATCTCCACTCCTATAAATGGCTAACAAACCGGGCAATGATGGACATTTTCCAGTCACATGGTCTTTTGTATAGAAGCCACAAACTGAAATGTTATCTAATGGGCATTCCCTTAAGGAATGCTTCCTCCTGCATCTTGGGCAATATATGCTCATTGCTGCATTTTCCTCCTCCTGTTTCTTTTTGATTTTTAGGGTGTCCAACTGGGAACCTATTGTTCTTAAGATATATGTTTTGAATTTTTCCAAAAGGTTCCCTATCTCTTCTCTTGTAATACCACCCGAACTAACTAGTTTTAATCTTTTATTGTAAGGGTCCCGAACATTCTTTCCTGTTTTGGCTCTACTCCTTGAGTAATTTTTACATATTTCACATATTTTGGAAAACGGTTTATGGGAGATGTCACTTGATGCCATCAGGTTAAGAATCTCTAGATATTCTTCTGAAATTCCCTTAAGGAAAAGAGCACTAATTCCATCCTCTGCAAGGTCATGGTATTTTGACTTCTGGGAGATATAACCAAATCTTTCCATATAATCTTCAAGGGTCTCTTCTTCTAACTACTGGGTTTTAAAGATGTCATTACGAGACTCTTTGGTCTTGCAGTAGTCTTGGTACTTCTTAAGAAATATGTCTTTCATGGCTTCCCAATACCTAATACTGGATTCTCCCAACCCCATGAACCATCTTAGTGCAGAGTCTTTGAGGGTGGTAGGAAAGAGTTTTAATTTCTGGCCATCTTGCATGTAGTTGTATCTCCTACATAAGATGTCAAATTCAAATAGGAAGGTGTCTGGATCTTCACTGTTTTTACCATAAAAGGTAGGCAGTGCTGAGAGAGGAATATTCTTCATGTTGACATTGTGAGTGGTGTCCAAAATTGGAAACTCGAAGGTAGTTTCGGTTTGGTTTCCAATTTCTTCTTCCTCCTCGTGTCTTACATTGTTATGGTTCTCCTGATCATCCATATTGGCTTGGTTTCCAAAAAGAGAGTACCTAGGTGGTTTTATCTTTGAAGAGAACACAGTTTCCCTTTGATGGAAAGGTCTTCCTACGGATTGGATGTCTGGGATTCTACTCGAGCCGGTTGAGACTATTGGTGCCAAATTTTTTGTGTCAGTTTGAGAGATAATTACATTGGCTGAACTACCAAAAAAAAGATTCACTTGTTCAGGGTCTATGATATCTTCAAAATTAGGATCTCCTGGTGGTGGTGTAAAAGCAAAGGTTGTATTGTTTGGTTCTGCGGAAGGCTCGAGTGGTCTTGCCTCCTGTCCCAATATGACTGATGCTTCAATTTCTTGTTCTATAGTGTTCCTTGTGTTAGTCTTTTCAGAGACTACCTTATCTCTTTGAGTTGAGCTAGCTCTTGTTTTTCGGTTTTGGCCTGCAGATTTTATAAGTGGAACATCCCTTACCCCAAAAAGGTCGGAAGGAACCTTGGTGGAAAGGTCTGATTTAGATTTAATGTATCTACCTTTTGGATCTCTAGGTCTATTCATGAAAGAAAGAAAAAACAAAAGAAAAATCTACCATTTGGTTTTTAGGTCTATTCATGAAAGTAAACCAAAACAAAAAAGAAAAACTACCATTGGGTTTGGGGGAGCCTGCAATAGCAGATGCACAGGTTCTTACCTCTCGTCTTAAAGTTCCCTCACCACCAATCTAATGCTAAGTTCTAGGAATGATCTATTTCCTAACTACTTCTTACCTTGAGACAACTCCCCGACAATGACGCCAAAAATGATGGGTGTTGTATATGCACTAAAGATCCTCAATTAAATTGTCAACCCGGGGTAAGTAAACTTAGAGTTGTAGAAAAATATATGCAAAAGGTAGAAGGGCTGGTAGTAGTATAGTCTAACTAAGGAAGTGGCTATCTAAGGGTTAATCTATTCAAGCAAAACTATCTAATGAGCAAACCCTACTAAGCAACTTGAAACTATGTAACCTAAGTACTTTTGGACCAAGGATCGATGGATAGTTCTAAGAAAGCAAGTAAAAACCCTATGTAAAGCAAACTAGTTCATAACAATAAGCAAAAGCAACTATTAACCATAACGATAAGCAAATAACAAAAGAAAACTACTTAACTTGCCTACCTAAATTCAATGAGAAACTACGCTATGAAAACAAGTAAATAAACAAGCAAGCAACTATTCTAGTAAAGCAAGTAAACACGTAAGAAAAACAACTAGCTAACCTATTAAAGCAAGTAAACAACTAACTACTCTAAGATAACTTCTACTGCAAGTAATCTAATTAAAACTTCTTATTGAACAACTATCTAACCTAAGAGGCAAGTGAACTATATTCTTAATTCAAACTTCAAAACTATTTGTAATTCATAAAAGAAAATCTATTTAATTGAAAGCAAGAAGGACTAACAACTAACCTTTAATCTAAGATAAGGAAACTGCTCTCTAACCTATCAAAGCAAAAGACTATCTATCCTACAACAACAATAAAACTATCTTCTGATCTACGAAAGCAAGAAACTATATTTTCTGATCTACGAAAGAAATAACCTATATCTTCTGAGCTACAAAAGAAAGAAACTATATTTTAACCTATGAAAGCTCAAATATAGTGTTGGTGGTTGTGTGAATGTCTCCGGTGTCGTATAATATCTCGATGGCACTTGAAAACAAAGGATAATTCAAGCGGTATAAGCTCTACACTGATCTCAATAGCAAAGTGAAAGGTATGGATTAAACAATCCAATGAGAATTTAGCCATTACGAAAACAATGTTAATTACCCTGCATATTCATGGAATTATTAACCATCAACAATATAACGAGATTATAATTGTACTTCTATGCTATGTAAGCAAAATTCATAAGTAGATTCAACCATTAACTAAGAATTGGAATCACAATCTAATTCTAGGAAAGAAAGTACACGAAATGAAACCATGCTATATCTATCTTAACAATTCAAAATGTAATAAGGAAAATGCTTAAAACAGAAATTAAAACATGACATATAAAAAGTAAACTAACGAATACATTAACTAACAACTAGTTAAGCAAGATCTATATAAAAATGGAATAAACAATCTATAATTAAAAACTGAAACTAATCCTATCCATCCATCAAATCCTTATTAAAGAAAACATGAAATAAAACTCTGTAGTATTCTATTTCAAACTCAGTTTTAAATTTAATTCTAACAGTGTAAAATAAAACACAATCTAATATCTAATTGCACACGGGGTTAGTCTATGAATTTGCAAATTAATTCCTAACTACAAGATCAACACATACTAATACAAGCCTTCATACTAACCTGCAAAAGAGAGTTAAAATAATTAAACTACAACAACAAATTAATTAACAAAATAACAATGCATGTACATGAAATAAAAAGAGACATCTAAGCTCTGAAATACATGAACAACTTGAAGAACAGTTACCAGACTGCTGGTGGCCCCCCCAGTAAGTCGTGGTCACTTCCTAAAGGCACACCACAAACTCAACAAATCAATTTCACCATTAAAACTCAAAAACACAGTTTCTATATAATCTGGCAATGAAAAATGACAAAACATAGTAAAATCGTGTTTGTCTCCAATACACTGGTTCTTCTACTGCTTAACTTCTATCTGACCACCATGGTGGTATTTATAATATTTACAGATCAAGTGGTCAACCACAGGAGGGTCGAACCACTGCTAAACTCGACAAATTACATTAATGGTGCCCTAACTGCCAAAATAGAGCGAGCCAATAATCGCCCTGCTTAACAACTTAAATTGAGTTGTCAAAGGTTCAGTAGTTGGAGGGGGAAAGCATGAGAAAAACTCATGTTCCTGGTTTCCCACAACTGGCCACCAATACCATAACTGCCAAATCACCGACCATTTTTGTGCAAGACGCAGTGCTGGATGAAGTGCAGGAGCGAGTACTGGATCAAGTACTGGAAGGGGTGCTAGAAGCAGAAACATGATGCGTTTTTTCTATGTAACACCAAAAAACGTCAATTAGATCCTTGGAAATATAAAAACATGGTGAATTATACTCAATATCAACATTAAACACGAATCATACATACCTGTTGTAGATCATACCGTTTTAGCAAAAAATTCTTAAAAAAGCTTCTCCAAAACATGAAAAACACATATGTACATTCGACAAAAGTGTCTATAACTATCATAAAAATGATCATATCTCGGGCCCAAGAGTTGTGAGAATAAAAGTTGGGTTTGGGTGGCTATGTGTGTGTTATCACAAATTGTACTTGTCTCAAAGGAAAAGGCTAAAGGAGGGAAAATTGGCATAACAAGAGGTTGTCCTATCATTGTCACCTTAATAAGACACCTCTTTCTATTTAGGGATGATAGCCCAAGGGAGACGACCCCACTGACTTGGGGGTTTGAGAAAGAAAAGGTTGAAGTATCAAGAAAATATATCCCCTCTCACAAGTCACACCGATCAGAAAGTCCCATTTTTTTCACAAATGAAGCAATGATATGCTTGAGTATATCTGCCTAGAACAAAGAAACAATAAAACACTATTTTTGCAAGTACAATTGATGTTAGTTCTTCATAAAACCTTGGACTTTGTCAATGAAAGAAATAAGTTGATTTGAGATGAAGAAAACATAAATCTATAACAACAATGTATATAAGATGATAGCTTCAAATTCAATGCCTTAAATAAGCTTCAAAATGACCTAAAATGATAATCTAACAATAACAATATACTATCACTTGTCAGAAGCTAATGAGGCAATGTAAAAATCAAATTTTGTAATTTCTTTTAAGCGCTTTTACTGCTGTAATAATTGGCTGTAGCTTACTTGTGTAACAACAACAATAATGTTAGTGGATTAGTCTAATCTAGGGTTAGGAAAGGTTAGTAATTAGCTTGAGGTAGAAGATTTAAGGGTTGTTCTCATCAATCAAACAAACATAAGGTCTAGATTAGTGTCTTTAGGGATAATGGAGTTATCTTTTGCAACAAAAATCTTGAAGGAATAAAATTATAATGTGTGAGCTAAGGACGAGAGGGGTGATGGTTGAGGTGTTGGTAACCCAATGCCTGAATCAAAAAACCCTAGAAGGAAAAATACTACTAGGAAGTAGGTAACCCTAGCCCCTAGCGATTTTCCTTCTTCTTTAGCTCAAGCTTGAAGTAAATGAAGGCTTGATGAAGCAAATGATGCTAGGGTGCTACAATAGTAGGGCTCTAGCACATGCTTCAAAGGATAGGTTTTCTTAACAAAATCTAGTAGGTGAAAAGGTATTGAGACAAGGACAAGGACAAGGACAAGAACATGTGATTGATCTCCTAGGGTTTTAAGCTAGCAATTTTCTAATCTTAGTAAAATGAAAAGTAAATGTACTATAACCATTCAAAGTAAAGAAGAATTGTATAAATTCACTTACATTCACCAAGAATAATCTAGCCAACATCCTTGTTGAATATTTTCCACCAAGAAAATGCCAAAAAAATACCAAAATTAGCCTCCTCCAAGAGTTGCGCACCACTTAATTTTAGCCAACAAACCCTAAGGGAGCCAAATTTCAGACCTCACTTGTGTGAGTGAAAGAATCATGAAAAAATACAAGGGGAAACTCCCTTATTTATACAATCAAAATGCCCTTTAATTACAAAATTAGGTAAAAAAGGTTGACATGGCTAGTTCACATGAGAAAATCCAATTTTACATAAATGTGTCAAATAAAACCCTAATTTAGGATTTTTAGGGTGACTTTATTCCCCTCCTAGGGTGATGTTAGCCTCCTTGCTGGAACGTTATCCCTAGAAGTGGAATGCTGGGGCTTAAAACCCCTCTGGAACTGCCACACGTGCCAACCAATGCCGTTCTCAAGCTGGGTGCCTCAACTAGGTGATGCCAAGGATCTGAATGATGACATCAAGGGCCTTAAAGGGACAATATCATGTTGGGAGCGAAATACCCCCTGGGTCCAAGACTTCCGGGCTATCTCTGGTTGAACGCCCTCCTCACTCTTCGGTGCAATCCTTTGGTATATTTTTGCCCCTGGCTGGGGTCTCAACATCCATCTGGTGGGATTTTATTTCTATGGAGGTCTGAGCTAATCATTTCCCCATGTGTACCTGTCCATTGGGCATGGTCTTGCAACAACAACAAGTACGCCATCCATGGGCTCACAAGTCATATGGATCATAGCAATGTTAATCACATCTAATAATCAAGTTACCCAAACATGTGCATAAAACCCCCCTTTCCCAGACAAGCATTCAAAGACGTTATTCTATTCTACAAGCCATGTATGGAGACTGTTTTAGGATGTCCTATTGGGCTAATTATCCTTATATGTGGGATGTTTCTAGTTGAGGACCAATCTAGGTCATGTAGGTGCATGAGATGGTATGGGGATGTTTGGGAAATGGGTACAGTGATGACAGGGAAATGTAGGGCTTACCAGTGGGTGCCTATGAAGAGGGTGAGATTCACCTTGTCATGGATGCAAATGTTTCCAATCCCATTCAATTCCTTTTTACATTTTTATCTTATTGCTTTTTTTTTCAAGAGAATAGCTGGGGGAAACTGCCCTAGCGTGGTGACCAGTGGTGACAATGTTACTCACAAGCATTTCACGGAGATGAGAAGGATGGCTCGTGATGAGACCCCCTTTCTCTTGGCTATGCTACCAAGAGCCACTACCCTGGCGTAGTGACCAGCTGAATGGTAGTGTCATACCGCTACATGCCCATGGACCTAATAGGCTGGCTCGTGATGAGACCCCCTATCCTCCAACTAGGTCTTGAGTTTATTTATTTTATGGGTCCCTCCTTTTTCTTATCGAGAATCCTTTTATTGCTTTCTCGGGGATCCTTGGGTAGAGCATCTGAAGGTTTTGTTCTTTTGTCTTTTATCTTTTTCCAGCTACTTTTAACCTCTGGGCCTTTAGCCCCTTCTTTCCACAAGGAAAGGTACAACCCTTAACTAGCTTGGAAAACCCAATGCCCAAACCAATGAGGGGATAAATGAGAGGGAAGATGATGAAAAGTGATAAGTATTGTGGGAATGGATGATGACCTTTCATAAACCCACCCAGTGGCAATTCAATCCTAAGGGAACCAACTTGCTAGGGCGTTCTGTCACCCCCCAGGTATGGACAAGTAAAAAAGGAATAAAGAAAAAGAGAATTAAATCCACATATTCAAATGTTTTGAGAATCAGAGTGACACATACCATGATACCCAGACTCATTACCTCATGGAGAAAGACCCACTGCTACTTGAGGACCAGGCCAATGTGACAGATGCTACTATCGTTGACATGATTAAGGTGCTGAAGAAGAAGGATGGGCCCTCTAGGGCCAGGCTCAAGTCAATATGGATCTCGGTAATCCATGTCTAGGACTTGTGGGCCTCGATACATAATCTCCTTAGTTATCTCTAGGCTAGGGAATGACATCTTGCTCCAACTCAGGGACACATGCTCACCGTAGAGCGCATGGGAACCTCAACATCTCTGGTATGACCCGTGACCTACTAGATCTCAAAAAACTCTATCAGTAATCATTTGGGGTGGTGATATCACCCCTGGCTCATATATGGTACAATAAAGTGAAAGTAGGCAAACATATATACAAATGGAAATACAACTACTCTAGCATGAAATGCAGATGATATATACAATGAATGGAAATTCCTACCTACTTACTTGCACTTAACTGTGAATTCAAGTCTCTACCCCCTGATGGCATTTGAGGAGGTGTCCACCAACTGGTAATGGGAACCTTCTTCCTTCCAATGTGGATAAATAGTAGGCATCATTGACTAACTTTATTCCAACTTTGAAGGGTCCAAGCCAAAATTGTTCACTCCCTTTGACATTAGTAGTCTCTCCCTTCTTTGTATCCCACATCCAGACTGTATCTCCCTCTTTGTAATCCTTGGTCTTTAATTTGGCTGTCTCTTGTACAACCCTAGTGTATTGTCTTGAGGGAGGTGGGTGGGATTCTGCTGTGAAAAATTCTTGCTAGGACGGTTGGATCAATATGCCATCTTCTCATTCCTTTAATAACTTGAAAGCCCCAACTTATTTATCTTTATATTTGTCTAGGATTTGTTGATACTCCTTCTTTGGCCATTGTATTTGATCAAAGTCTTCCTCTGTAGCGAAAGGCATGTTGTCAGGGGAAAATACATGAGGACTCTCTTTGACCGGTTCATGTGTTTCGTTAGTTCCAATGTCATCACCAATTTCTTGTACATGGACTTTGGTCATTGGCACATTTGGGAGGTGGCTTATTGTTCCATCATTCATAGGCACATTAATATTGTCGAGCTGCAGATATACCATGTAAATCAACATTTAATTGTCAACCCGGGAAGGTAGACTTAGAGGAACCAGCACATGAAATGCAGGGCTGAAGAGGGGGTTTAAAGAATGCCAAACTAGTCCCTGAACTGTTAAAAGAATCTTGCTGAAAGAAGCTACTGTACTCTACTCTGTTCTGCACACGTTTGCACTACTCTGTACTACTTGGTACTAACCGGTACTGTTTTGTATATGCATGTAAAAGATAAACCCTCTACTGTAATCAAAACCCTCTACTGTAATCAAGGAAAACTTCTCTATCTCATGAGATACCCAAACTAGTTCCTGAATGTTAAGCAGTTTGAACATGAAAACTGAAAGATGAAATCGATGGTTGAAAATAATTAAGTTTCTGCTACTCTTATGCCA
>SNQJ01S0080252.1:39421-56402 GCA_010110895.2 Picea sitchensis | reverse complement strand
TCTTGTACTTGAAAATTTAAGTGGGGTAAAAGGAGGTTGCCCCCTCGAAGAGGCTTATTATCTAAAATTATCTCTTTTTCAAGGCGTTGAGTACTTTTCCTGAGGTTTTTCTATGCTATATTGATGTTTGGTTCTTAACAAAGTTTTGCAAATTCAGAGATGATCTTGGAATATTTCCAAATGATCATTATGGGGGAGAAATGTTGGAATAATGATTCATTTATCATATTCTAGATGTAATTGTTTTTAGTATTATTGTTATTTGTTATGTCTAGAAAGTATAATTAAGGTGGGGAAATATATTTGAGAGATTCATGGAGTGATTATTAGAGAGATTGTTGAGATATTGTAGGAGAATATGTTTTACCGTAACATCTTCTCTCATTGTATTTATTCATGCTTTGGTAATGAGAAAGTTTTAGCTGATTGTTCATTGTTATTGTTTAATTGCTCCATTATTATGTTAGTGTATTTCTTCAAATGTATCCCAAAATTGTGAGTACCCTTAATATACAAAATAATTCTCTTTGTATCTTTCTAATGCAGTTCATGAGGATTCTACATGTACCTAGAAACTACTCTAATAACAAAAGATATTTTAGGTATAATGTGGGTGAGATAAAGAAAAATCCCAACCAAGTGTTTGTACCATGTACTATCCACCAAAGGTGTGGTACCACCATCCTCAATATTGAATCTTCAAAAGAGAAGGTGTTGCAATAGATTTGCAATCAATCATATGAACTCTAGCTCATATTTGGACCATGCCATCTTGATTCCTGAATCATATTGGGTGATTTCAAGAACAAGAAAGTAATGCAATAGTCCCAAATCACTCATGGAAAATCTATCTTGGAACACAAATTTAACTATAACAATAGATGATTTTGAACTCCTTGTGATCAATAAGTCATATACATAAATAAATATAATAAGAGAGAGTCAAATCGTCAAAGCATGTAAACATTAGGATTGTTGGATTAATGAGAGGGGGGGTGAATCAGTAATAGCATAATTATAATCCTTTTTCTTCAAATGTTATATCAATGTAGAATTATTATCCAATAATGAGCAGTAAGAAATAAACAATCACACACATACACAATACAACAGTGTTTTACGTGGAAACCCAAATCGGGAGAAAACCACAGAATTCTTTTTCTTATATGTCTTGAAGAATTACATTCATTGGAAGCACCAACTTCCTTTTTTTTCTAGCTGCAACTGGAAGGAGGCTCCAACCCCCTAGTTTCTCAGGCTAAAACCTAAGGGAAGCTCCAACTCCCCATTTCTCTCGCTACAACCAGAAGGAGGCTACAACCCCCAATGTTCTACGGCTACAATCGGAAGGTGGCTACAACCACATGTCCTTTCCCCATCCTGCCACCCTGAAGTAGAAGTAGAATGATGGAACCACTGTCACACTATCATTGTGAGATATACCGCTATAAACCTGTACTAATAAATCCGAACCATGCATCAACAATGCATCAACCTGTACCTCAACCTGTAATCAACCTGTACCATAAACAAGTGTATCAACCATGCACCAACCTGTAATCAACCTGTACCAAAACAAGTGCATCCAACCATGTACCAAGTATGTACCAATCATGTTTCAACTACTCATCAACTATTACTCATCAATATGTACCAACACCATCAACTATACACCTCATGTATGTGCCAACTCATCAACTAATTGTCTCAACCATGTACTCAACATGTACCTCAACCAAAATCCCTCATCAATTTCATCATCCAAATCTGATTTGTAGCTCTGTAATAGACCTGGTGTATATGATCCACATTCTACAAACCTTCCTTAGCTTTAAGCAACAAGAGACTAGCATTTTAGTCAAACTTTTCTCTAGTCTCACAGATGATTTTGAATTAGTCAACCAACCTAACTTGATAATCATAACTTTCAGACCTATAATGTATACAGATCTGAAGCTGATACATAATGTTCTTCAGTGTTTTTATGCAATTCATCAAGTTTCACTACTTGGAACCTCTTAGAAAAGGATTATAGCAAAAATGACATACCAAAAATGACATACCTTGCTAAATACTGTCTTATTCTAGAGAGTGACACCTTGTAGAACATATACTGCACAAAATGTTTGATGAATTGATCCTAAAAATGTTACAAAAAATACCAAATACTATACCATAACCAGCACATTTTTGTCTCACTAGTTTGGATCTGTTATGAAGAATTTATGGCGTTGTTACCAGAAACACCTGATTTGATAGTTTTAGGGCCGGCCACAAACCCTAGCCTCACAGTGTATCCCCAAATGCTATGACCACCAAGATGAATTTTTTACCACAGATACTTGGATATGTTTTCTCACTTTCATAGCAATTCAATGGTCTGAATCATTATATAAAAAAAGTTATAGTAGAAAATGGTAGATGACCTGTAAATAACACTTGTAGAAAGCACCATCAAAGAATTTACCCTTCCTTGCATTTTCGGCCTTCTTTCTCCACCTTCACTAAGAATTATGGTTTATATATCCTTGGTTACCTCAGAAACATATATATATTTAATATTCTCAAGTGTATTTCAAATGAAGAGGGCCTTGCCTTATTTATACTCTTCAATTAGTTTCTTTAAAAACATCTTCTAGGTCCTTGGCCCACTTTCCTTATTTTAGGGTTGGGTCCACTTCTAATTTCTCCCGATAAATTTATTATTGAAATAGAATTTATTTTGTATTCACTTTGAGATTATAATACAATCATCACTTCACTTTATTATTTACCTTTTAAAATCCTCTTAAACCCGGTTTGATTACTTTGACCTTTTGGGGCTTCTAGATGACATATGAGGTCCTCCAACTTAAGGCCATAACTCTCAAGCTGGCTGAGGATTTATGTGACGTTCTACATACCACAGAAACGGAATGACATGTACTTATCCATAGAATAGTATTATCTGAAAATATATCACTGCCATACGTGCCATCAAACAAACTTGGGTCCATTACCCAAACACAGGGTCTCCAACTTCTCATAATATAACTCTCTAACCATGAGAATTATGTGATGTTCTACATCTGCTTGGGAAATGACATGACAGAAATATCCATATAGGATATTTTCCTGACAAATCTTTCAACTACATCTCATTATTCCACAATTAAGCATGGGTTCACTTACTCCACCAAAGCCTCTTCCCGTGAGGCCTTTCACCATAAAGGGGACCACTTTGGATTTCATCCATATTTACTTCTTATCAACCATGAAAAACAATATGAGTCATAATTACATCAAACAATATTGGTTCCATTACCCAAATGTTTGTGTAACCGTTACCCATCAAACAAACTTGGGTCCATTACCCAAACCTGGGGTCTCCAACTTCTCATGGCCATAACTCTCTAACCATGAGGAATTATGTGATGTTCTACATACCGCCGGAAATGACATGACAAGAAATATCCATCTAGGATATTTTCCCTGACAAATTCACTTTCCTTCATCTCATTATTCCACAATTAAGCATGGGTTCACTTACTCCACAAAGCCTCTTCCCGTGAGGGCTTTCACCATAAGGGGACCACTTTGGATTTCATCCATATTTACTTCTTATCAACCATGAAAAACAATAACGAGTCATAATTACATCAAACAATATTGGTTCCATTACCCAAACCTTTGTGCTATAGGTCTTTCTTTAAGGGTTGACATCAATGACAACCAACCTTAATCAACAAGGATATGAATTACAATGAGAGAAACCTTGGGATAGCAAGAAGGAATCCACCTTTCCATACCGATCTTGTGGTGCTTGCTCAAGGCCATACACAATTTTTTCAATCCGCAGACAAGAAATGAACCCTATATATACCCATGTGGCTATTCCATGTGTATCTCCTCCTTAATATCCCTATGAAGAAATGCACTCTTCACATCCATATGATGAACCTCCCAATGCTGTGCTGCTATAATGGTGAACACAATTGAAATAGAATCCATATTTCCAATAGGTACAAATGTCTCATTGTAGTCTATACCCTATACCTATGAGAAGCCTTTTTCTACAAGCTGTTCTTTTTATTCATAATTCCATCTGCTACCATCTTTGTTCAATAAATCCATTTTCATTGAAAAGATTCCTACTAGAAGGTAGGGGAATCAATTCTGAAGTTTGATTCTTAATCGAAGACCGATACTCCTTATCCATGGAAACCCCCCAATATGGATTACTTTCATAATTCGCATAATACTTTGGAAATGTTGCAATGATCTTGTAATAGTGGATGAGAATCAAAGGACTTGTAGAAGTGAGTGCTCGTGGAGAACTTTGAAACTTTGAGCAAGTCCTGTGTTTATCTGTTGGATCCCCAACTAGATCACCTACAACTGAAGAGTTTGTTGTCACCAAAGTGGTATGGATATTAGATATGAAACAACCTATTCATAAATGTCATCAAATCCCTCTTTGTAACGTTCCCAACCCCCATTTGGGTCATGTCACTACTAAAATTACCTAATAAAAATTTCTAATACCAATTCTAAAAAGAGGAAATAACACACAACATGACATTCTAACTCATGAAACTATTCATACTAAATAAATTGTAGATGCAATTAATTTAAATGTGCACATTAAAAACTAAGTGCATATAACATCATTCCACCACAAAATTTAGATTCATATGCATCAATTCTACTCACAACAAGTAGCATTAACTAAATATAACTTGAAGTAAAATGCACAATGAGTATATCAACATTTAACAAAGATCAACACAACAGATAAGAATATTTATCTTATAAAATATGCAACCCATTGCAGAGGATGAACATTCCCCCCAACTGTATATTTTCTATTCTAGTTCTCAACATAAAGTCACCCCCTAGATGGGGATATGAATCCACAAGACATGGTGGTCCATAAAGTTGGCTATTGTACCCCTCTCAACAATCAATCTCACAACTAATTTTGGTCCATTATATCTCTTCCCTACAAACTGCAAAACCCAAGGGATGGAATCCCCCTTCATTGCTCACAACCCCTTTCCTTTCCACTCCCTTCGAGGGCTTTCAACACAGGTTGGAAAATAAATATCTCTGCTGGGACCTCATCAATTCTACAATTGAAACAAAAATTCACCCAACAATAAAACATGTGCCTCCCTTGATGAATTTCGAACATATCATCACTCACATGGCTGTAGCCTCTTCCTTCACAAAATTATAGATCCAAACAACTGGTAAACGTTCCCACAAAAACTACTTTCAAGCTTCAACACTCAAAACTTCTTTTCTATCCATAAAATTCCATGTAAAAATATATCTACATGCAAAAACGTGAATGAATAAATATGGTCTCCTCCCCATACCAATTTTCTTTCTTTCTCTTGCTTTCTTGATTTACGCTATTCCCCAAGATGATTGTACGTAGTTGCCATGCTCTCAATAACTATGGGAAGCGACTTTTACACCCACCCTCTTACATGAATTAAATGATTGGGCTCTAGAACACTCAACCATAAAATAGAAGGTCGCTACTACATATGGTGTTGAAGTCTAAAGGGGTGTTCTGACATTACAGAAAAAATCCACCTTACCATCATACACCGCGCATTAATTATTAAAATTTCGTTACATTTTTTTCTTGGTCCCCTGGCTTTCATCAGACCTATGACATAGTTTATTATTTGTCAAATTTCTGACTCATATTCGACTATTTTCAAGACCAATGACATTACCATTGTGACCACCATTTCCTCGTGGCCTACCTCTATGGCTATAACACCCCTGTTACCAAACTAATATGATACCAATTCGTAACATTACCCATCTTACTACTGAGAAATGATACTCCAAAATATAGTGCATAGATTCTACTCTATACCATTAGTCTGCACATAAATACTTAAAGTAAATCTCCCGCCTCCAAGCTAGGTCGCGACACATAAACTTTCCTCTTTTTACACAACTTATAACAACATAAGTAACATAATAAAATTGCTCACACAGACATACTGAGCACACAAATTTACTATGCATGTAATCCATTCTGAACATGTGATCTCTATTATGCGCGCAACCATTCTAGTGTCACACGCCAATTCTATTTTCCTTATATGCACAAATTGTTTCCCTATGCGCACAAGCAAATCCAACCTCTTGTGCACACAGAGTATTTCCTTACATGCATGGCCATTCTAACTTCACCTTAGAGACTCATGACCATTATCATAAGGTTAAATTAATAGGAAAAACTAACAAAAACCATCATACTCATGCACAACTACAAATAATGAATATCAACACCACACTTACATGTGCAAGAAGCATTATATAGAATAACAATAATTACTTATATGAAACAACATACAAAATTTAAAACCATATTAAACATAGATAATTAAGCACATAGTAAATGGGACAAGCACATAAATACACTTATCCTTTATGAAAAGTCACCAAGTGTGTTCATAACTCAAATGTTCCTCCCAACCATAGACTTTGTTTCTCATATACTTTCAACAACATGTCACCCTCGAGATGGGGCTTAAATCCACTAGGTAAAAATGGTTCCTAATGCTAGGATAAGTTTTGATAATAAAACAAATTGTTAAATCCAAGGTGTCATTGCTGCAACTAGCCTACAGTCTCTCATTCCCCACATGCCTATCCCACCCAAGGAAGTGTGCCCCTTCTCTGCTCAACAGTCCCTCGGCTTCCCCACTTCCCTTCCATGGTTTCAACAACATGCTGAAAATAAAATCTCATATCCCTACAACTAATTCCCAATGCACTAGGGAACAATTCCCAGCAAAAATATCACCTGGAGAGAATGCTCAGGGGCCTGACAACCCACCTCTTCGACAACAAATATCTCACCTAGAGAGAATTCTCATGGGCCTGAAAACCTGCCTCTTCGACAAAAAAACTATGGTTACAATACAAAAAACCCCTTACAATATTTTCTCTGCAGATAAGATAGTGTTTGTCTTTCCTCTGTTGGTTCGACCTCTTCTTCCCATGATAATTGAATTACTCCCCACCTAGAATGATTTCACCCCAAAAAACACTCAAGCCAACAATATATATTGCATGCCTCAAAATGGACACTTGTCACCTTCAAAAATATCTTTAGCCACTTGGTGACTCGTTCCCATCGCTCGATAACTTAGGATAAATAAATATCCATAAATTACACTTTTCAGAAATATTAATAAAAGATTCCCTAGGACTTAATTCCCCCCCCTTTCCTTTTCAGTGGATATGTCCCCTCGTCTCTTTTCGTTTGATTTGTCTGCGCACAACAATATGATTTGAATTGAGTGTGATTACATTTTACAAGGATAGGTGCACTGGTCTATTTGCATCCCAACTCACAAACCTCATAACCACATAGGCTCTCTAGACTCAAATACATATACATCCTTATATATATATATAACTCAACTCGATGCGTACTTCAAGGTAATCCCCATGCACTTACTCAAGTGCACGCAACACTATGAAATATGCACACCCTTCCTTTGATGTGATACCACATTGATCTAGGTGGATATCGGTGGCCACTTGTCTATTCCACTTGGACCCACACCATTGTTTCTTTCAGTTTTTCAGTTTCCTTAATTGTAGCACAATTTACTATTTTTAGCAGTTTTTCATGTCCTGGACTTTCAGAGCCGTTTTGACGCCCTAAATGACGTTTTTTGGCATCAAATGCTCCGATGAATATGAGTTTATTCCATCTTCACCGGAGCATTTGATTCCAAAAAACATCGTTTAGGGCTTCAAAATGGCTCTGGTGTTCAGGACCCGAAAAACTGCTAAAAATAGTAAATTGTGCTACAATTAAGGAAACTGAAAAACTGAAAGAAATAGTTGTGTGGGTCCAAGTGGAATAGGCGAGTGGCCATCGATATCCAGTTGGATCATTCCTCCCCCCTTAGGAAGCAATGGTCTCCATTGCATTGAGTTCCTTCATGAGATGAGGAAACTTCTGTTCAACTTGGTCCCTAGTGAGCCACTTGCCCTGGTGAAGGAGTTGGCCTACTTTGAAAAATCGATATAATTGGATCCTTTGCTGGTGATTGTTCTTGATCTCTGTGTCCATAATCCAATCAGTTGTGGCTTGTTCCATGCAATATGGGTTTAACTCTGTTGGTGTGAGTTGTTCTGCCATGTCGGATATGTCCAATAGAGGTGGAAAGTAGGGCCGAAGGCAGTCCACATTGAATACTGGGTGCAGACCAAGGAATGGTGGAATACTAAGATCAAAGGCATTGTTCCCTACAACCTTGGTGATGGCGTATGGCCCATATCAGAGTAGGATAATCTTGCAGTAGGGTCCAGCAAGGTGCTCCTTTTGCAAATGTAGCCACACTTTGTCGCCCACCTGGAAGTTGTGAGGCACCAGATGTTGATCATGCTGCTGCTTGTACTTAGCATTGGCTATGTCTAATATGTCATGAACCTATTGGTGGATTTGATGAATGCACTCAATAAAGTTATTTTCCTTATCAGCCTCAGACTGGACATGGGTTGAATCTACCTGAGTAGCCGCAAATGGCATGGCTACGTCAATGGGACATAGTGGCTGGATTCCCAAGCCCACCTGAAAGGGGTTGTGGCTGGTTGAGCTATGGAGAGCTTGGTTGTATCTGTGTTGTACATAGGGGAGGCTCTCATCCCATGTGTGTGGATTCTTTGAGTTGTACATGCACAAAATATGTACGGTCATCTGGTTGACAACCTCTGTCTGGCCATCAGTTTGTGGATGGAAAGTTGTGGACTTGGTGAGATTGGTGTCCAACATCGACTAGAGGTTGGACCAAAATTTACTGAGGAACCTGCTATCTCGATATGAGATGATAGACTATGGGATCCCAAAGTGTACCCACACTCATTCAAAGAAGAGTTTATAAGTGGCTTCTGTTGTGATATTCTTCTTACAGGCCATCATAATGGACATCTTCGAGAATCGGTCGATGACCACAGAAACATAGTCATTGCCATGCTTAGTAGAAGGAAGGACCGACATGTAATCCATGGAGATGGATTCCCAAGGTCGACTACGGGTAGGTAGCAGAGAATAGAGGCCTTGCTTCTTGATGGTCGGTTTGGAAATGACGCAATAAGTGTAGGAATTTATGTACTTCCCGACATCCTGTCGAAGGTTCAGCCAATAGAAATACTTTTGTAGTACTGCCACGGTTTTATCGACCCCGAAATGCCCAGCGACCCGACTGTAGTACGCCTCCCAAATCATCTTGGCACACTCGCTTGAAGGAACACAAAGGTGTCCTAGGCGACATAACAGGGCATCCTGGAGGTGAAAATTAAGAACTTTCTTACCCTCCAAGAGCGTATTGTATGTGTGGTAGAATTTTGGATCACTTTTGTAGTGGAGTGGCCAATCAGAAGTCTCATGCCCACAAGAGTTGAGCACCGTGGTTAGCACCATGATAGGTGGTCGGTTGAGGCAGTCTGCAACATTATTGGTGCTTCCTTTATTGTACTTAATGTTCAAATGAAATTGTTGTAGGTATGTGGACCACTTCTAATGGCGATCATTCTCAAACTTTCCTTGTGTCTGTATGAACTACAAGGGTCAGTGTTCTGTGTGGATGATCGTTTCCTTTCCCAAAATGTAATGATTCCATTGTTTGCAAGCCTGCATAATGGAATACATCTCTTTGTCATAAGTGGGATACTTTTGGATTGTGTCGGAAAGTGTCTCACTGTGATATGCCACTAGATGCCCCTATTGATTAAGGACCGCCCCAATAGCATAGTCAAAGGCATCTATCTCGATCTCAAATGGTTGTTGCAAGTATGGTAATGTGAGAACTAGTACAAAGAAGAGGTGATGTTTCAACTCTTTGAATTCCTTCTGTTGAGATTCAGACCAAAATAATTTTTCTTTCGCTCCTCCCTTGGTGACTTGACTCAAGGGCCAAGTGATATGAGAGAATCCCAAGATGAACCTGTGGTAGAAATTGGCAAGACCCAAAAATATTTGGAGCTCTGTTAGGGTGGTTGGGGTTGGAAAATCCTAAATGAATTGGATCTTGGATGGATCCAAATGCACCCCCCGCTCATCAATAATGTATCTCAAATAATGAACCTGTGTCATGCCAAAAGTGCACTTCTCCAAATTGGCACACAACTTGTGTTGTCGCAGTGTTTGGAGGACCTGTTAGATATGGTGGAGGTGCTCTTCCCAAGTCTGGTTGAAGATAAGAATGTCATCCAAGTACACCACTACAAATGAGTTGGTGAATGGTCGCAAGATGTCATCCATTAGCCTCATGAAGGTTGCAGGGGCATTCATCAACCCGAAAGGCATGACCAACCATTCGAAAAGGCCTTCCTTGGATTTGAAGGAAGTCTTCCACACATTAGAGGGTTTGATTGGTACCTATTGATACCCAAACTTAAAGTCGATCTTGATGAAATATTTCGCCCCCTTGAGTTGGTCCAGAAGGTCATCAATCCATGGGATCGGGTACCTATTCTGGAAAGTGATCTTTTTCAGTGCCTGATAGTCAATGTAGAGTCTCCAAGTCCCATCCTTCTTCTGCACCAGCATGATCAGGTTCCCATAGGGCATTGAACGCGACCGGATGTGACCTTTCTGCAACAGCTCCTGAATCTGCCTCTTCATTTTTTCATTCTCTAGAACAGAGTGCCGATATATTGGTCCATTGGGAAACGACTCACCTGGGGTCAGTTCGATGGGGTGCTTGATCTGGTAGTGTAGAGGCACCCTTGTGGGGGAGGTGAAGATGCCCTCGTACTCCTCCAAGACCTTATCCATTTGTTGTTGTCATGAAGGGGCCTTGTCTGGAGGTCATAGCCACAATATTCTTCTTGCCTTGAGGGTGGATCATCAGGAAAAAAAAATTCTTGGTTTTGGCAATGAGCTTACTGCATTGTTTTGCAGTAACCAAAGAGATGGATGTAGGCGGTGCTATTTCCGGTATATTGTAAAACTTATTTCACAAAGTAATAATAACAGCACAAGGCCTAGACTCATACACAAAATGTCGCTTCCACAAGTATGGTTGGCCTAATAATAAATCAGAAACTTCAAGAGGAGCAATGTCACATAATACCTCATCTGTGAAGGGCTTGATGTTGTAGGGAAGGCGACATTGCTGGATGACGCAGAGGTCTCGTCCTTGGTGCAACCACCTGATGGTGTATGGTTGTGGGTGTGCTGTGGTCGACAATGTTGAAATAATGTAATTGCAAAGTGTATTCTAAATATTATTGTTATATTATTCATTAGATCAATCCCCTATTGCAGATTGATCATATCGACTATTGTAAAATACCAAATCCCCTTTTGTGGATTGGTCAAAACATAATTGTAATAGGTAGAATAAGAAGTTGGCCCCAGAATATATTAAAGAGGCCCCATAATATATTAAAGGTGGTTATAACCACCCAGAAGAAGAAGTCAGCCCTGCCAGTGAAGAGACACCTCCGTCCACACATGCCAAAGTTGTATAAATAAGGAGGCTAGCACCTCATTTAGATATACACTCACTTGTTCATTTGAGGAGAAATTTTTAGAGCTGCAGTTGGAGAAGAGAGAGAGAGAGAGGCGCATTCTTGGGAGAGGAATTTCTGTATTTGTTTGAGTTATCTCTTGGCATTGTATTGGCTATCTATATTAACGAAGTTTTTGCTGGGTTTTCTCCCCCATGAGGGTTTCTCAGGATAAATGATGTGTCTCTTGTGATTGTGTATTTCTCAGTGATCCTATCGTATGCTATTGTTATCTAGTGAAATGAAAATAACTCTAATAATAGCTTAAACCTTAACATGGTATTAGAGCTAAGATGAAGAGCATCTTTCACAAGAGAAAGTGAAAAATGTCATTGTTGTCGTACATGCAAATTAGGGCTTTTTGTTGATGAATTATTTCAGCCCCAAAACCATCTAGACAAGTGCACCCTTCCTCAAGGATCACTTTGGCATCCTCATTGCAACTTTTCAGTGGCTAGACCTCCCAGAAAGTGAAACCCTAGTTTCACAAAGTACCGAAAGTACCAGAAAACTAGAGTACCAGAAGTACCAGAGTACCAGAGGTACCAGAAAACCAAAAGCACCACTCTAGAAATCCGTTGATCATGTTTGAGGGGGTAAAAGTTGGATTTTCAGAAATTTGACTACACCAGCTTACTTGCCTTAGCTCAACACATCTATCCCCTGGATCAAAATTTCAAAATTCGAAGGTTGAAAAATTAGGGTTTCCTCATAAAACCCTAAGTTGTAGTTGTAGTTACAGTCTTAGAACCAGTTGGAGTATCAATTGCAGTTGCAACATCAGTTGCAGTTGTAGTCGTAGTACCAGTTGCAGTCACCCTTGAAGTTTTTAAGAGTTGGTGATCATTACCGCTGCTACTAGATGGTGCCTCTACCTGTAAGTTCCGTCAGAGGTATGCACTCACACATGTTTAAACAGTTAAGATTTAATGGGTATTTGCAGGAGAAGGGATCTCTTTCCATATATCCAGAAGGATCTCAAGATCCAACACATTTAGAGGAATAATGCAACCCATGTGTGATTATTCTGATATGCATCTATTTGTTATGACATTATTTTGATCAATGTTGCATGTTGTAGCTATGACCATCATTCTAACCTTTGATCAAAATATGAGTCAAGGTATTAGATGGATTAAAAGTTGATATCATAGAGTTTATCCTCTAACCCAACCTTCTGTCAAGATAACATATTGTCTTAGTACATAAGACAGGTTGAAGAAAGCACTCGCCATCTTGAGTGAAGGAGACTTGGAAGAAAAGAAAGCACACTCATTCTTGAGGACAAGGCTCCAGGTTTGATCAATCAAGTTGATCAGATTCAAAGGTACACATGACAAGTTGATACCCCTTTACAAGTAACCACTATAGTTGATATAACAGTCTTTGTAAAGTATTATACTTGATAACATGTGAGCATATAGAGGTAAATACTTAATGTAATCATTTTCCTGAT
Organism: Picea sitchensis; assembly: GCA_010110895.2. NCBI lineage: Eukaryota > Viridiplantae > Streptophyta > Pinopsida > Pinales > Pinaceae > Picea > Picea sitchensis. The sequence goes on along the minus strand of SNQJ01S0080252.1, from coordinate 43,405 downwards.
ACAACTAAGACCTCCTCTAGGAGAAACCTCGTGTGTTAGTTCCAGGTTTCCATGGAGGAATGTTTGATCACAACACTATAAAAGTATTGACCTCATTTCATAGTATATCTCTTACTTTTTATCGTTGCTTCAGACAATCCACAAGTGATAGCTATAAAGGAGACACTGTGATGATTATTCGTGCTATTGCTTTATCTATTATTATCAAAAGGATATTATTCTTGCTTGTTGTTTTGTTGACCTTGTTTCAGGTCATAGGTGATAACACTGAGAAAGCTATAGTGAAGGTTGAAGAAGGAAAAATATTATATGAGACATGAATCAGACTATGTACATAACCATATACACTCATGAACCAAAGAAGATGAAGAAGAAGCTATCTCTTGAGATTCAAAATATCTCATATGAAGATAAATTGAAAGGAGAAGAAGGCTCCAAAGATGACCGAACATGAGAACGAGAAGCATATCTCATTTGAAGCCTGGCTCTGTCTTCCATATTTAGACTTGGTATACAACACCATGTATACCCTATAAGAGATGATGAAGTCCTTGTAGACTCAGAAGAAATCGAGAGTAAGCCTGATCTCAGAAAGGATCAGATGAAGAGACAACTTCCAGGACTGTAAGACAGATGCCATGAGAAGACTTGATCGTAACTTCAAAGACTCCTAGGAGATATGAAATATCCAGGATGATTCACTTGTTTTAGTGACAAAGAAGGAATCCAGTCAAAAAGACTAGGATATGGATACTTTTGCGAGAAGAGAAGTCAGTATTGAATTCCAATATTGATCTATACAGATCAAACATGTTACAGATATACAAAGCCTAATGTATGTCCAGAGGATTCTCCCAGCAAAGGGGAGAAGAATATGATGAGATACTTATGAAGACAACTAGAACAATCATAATTCATATATAGTATGAGATGCAGGGGGAGAAATCCCCATATTTAAAAATTGAATGTCAGTTGGGTCATGGAGACATGACTATGATATCATTACTCCCATGAGAAAAGAAGAGCTATCCTCAGTATCAGTTATTGAGCCACTCTCAGTTTAAGATGAAACTGTTGCCGTGATAAAATAAGAGGAGTTACTCTCATATTTTAGCAGCCACAGTGAGGATGAAGCAATCATTCTCATCCATATAGAAGGTGCAGGTGCAGAGTCCCAGTTCGAGAAGGAACAGTTGCAAAGAGAGTAGAGGACATACTCCCAGACAATGAGACAGATAAGTTCTTTGCAGAAATCACATAGAGAGAGCACATGATTGTGCAGATTGAGTTGTAGCTGAGAAAGTGTACCAGATTGGTACAATGTAATAAGAAAAAAAATGTTTTGAATATTGAAGATAGAAAGACTCATGTCTTCCAGTTGAGGAAGGATCTATATGTGTTGAAGCAAGCTCCTAGAGCTTGATATTGTAGAGGATAGACAATTTTCTGGCGAGCTTGGGCTTTACCAAGAGTAAAGATGATTCTAACCTCTACTTCAAGGTTATGAATGATGATCTGGTGATATTGTTGTTGTATGTGGATGACTTATTCTTAACTAGAGAAGAAAATCTCATCACCGAATGTAAGAAGAAGGTTGCATCAAAATTTGAGATGAAAGACCTTGTCCTAATGCATTATTTCTTAGGTATTGAGGTATGGAAGAGTCCAGAGAGATTCTTCCTTAAACAAAGGAAGTATGCAGTCAAAATCCTAAAGAGATTCAAAATGTTGGAGTGAAAGTCCATGAATACACCCATGGAAACGAAGCTGAAGCTATTGGTCGATGCTTCGTCAGAATTGATTGATACCACATTGTATAGACAGATCATTGGATTGATGATGTACCTAACGAACACCAGACCAGATATTTGTTTTTCCATGAACACCTTGAGTCAGTTTCTATTAGAACCCAAACATTTTCACCTAGTTGCTGCAAAACATGTGATGAGGTACATTAAAGGTACTTTAGATTCTGGTCTTAGCTATGATGGAGATCATGATTTCACATTGAGTGGGTACACTAATTCAGATTGGGCTAGAAGTGTCTCTGACAGGAAGAGCACTTCAAGATGTTGTTTCAGTTTGGGATCAACCATGATCTCCTGGCAGAGTAGAAAGAAATCCAACATTGCTCTTAGTACATCGGAAGAAGAATACATTGTTGCGTGTTCTGCCAGTTGCGAAGCTATATGACTTCGAAATTTGTTGGCCTGTCTATTCGACCTAGAGATGGAAGCAACCATGATCCTATGTGACAACCAGAGCTACATAAAGATGACAAAGAATCTTGTATTTCATGACAAGTCGAAGCACCTAGAGATCTGATATCATTACATCCATGACATGGTGCAGATAGGAGCCATAAAGCTCCAATATGTTAGCACAGATGAACAGGTTGTCAATGTGTTGACCAAGCCTCTATCTCATGTAAAGTTTGACCACTTTTGAGATAAGCTTGGTATAGTATGAAAGGACCTCCCTCGAAAGGGGGAGTACTATTGTGTTGAGATATGATAACCTAGTATTGTGCTTCCAGTTTAATTGTTGTGACGTAAAGCTAGTCTAGTATTGTGCTTCCAGCTTAACTGCTATGTTGAGATATGCCAACCTAGTATTGTGCTTCCAGCTTAAGTTATGTGACGTAAAGCCAGTCTAGTACTTTGCTTCCAACTTAACTATTGTGTTGAGATATGCCATCCTAGTACTATGCTTCCAGCTTAATTGTTGTGATGTAAAGCTTGTCTAGTACTGTGCTTCCATCTTAACTGTTGTGTTGAGATATGACAGTCTAGTACTGTGCTTCCAGCTTAATTTCTATGATGTAAATCCAGTATAGTATTGTGATTCCAACTTAATTGTTGTGTTGAGATATGCCAACCTAGTACTGTGCTTCCAGCTTCATTGTTGTGATGTAAAGCTAGTCTAGTATTGTGCTTCCAACTTAATTGTTGTGTTGTCATTCCATCTTAATTGCTATGGTATTTTACAGCTTAATTGTTCTGTGGTGTGCCAGCTTAATTGTTGTGATGATGTGCCAGCTTAATTGCTATGATGATGTTCTAGCTTAATTGTTGTTATGATGTGACAACTTAATTGCTGTGATGATGTGACAACCTTGTGTTGTGATGATGTGTTTCCAGCCTTGTGCTGTGATGATGTGTTTCCAGCCTTTGTGTTGTGATATTGATTCTTTTGATGATGATTCCACTTCAGCCTCTTACTAAAGATGATGATGATGATACCACTTCAGCCTCTTGTTGAAGATGATGATGATGATGATGCCACTTCAGCTTCCGAGTCCTTGCTGAAGATGATGATGATGATATTATTTCAGATTTAATGTTGAATATGATGATGATGTTACCTTAGCCTCATACCGATAAGGATGATGATGCTACTTCAACTCGATGTTGTGTTGATGATTCTCCAGCCTCTGTGTTGTGTTGATGATGAGAAAAACTTCTGATGATATATAGATATGTCAGTCAGTGTTCCAAGATGATATTGATGATGTTATCCTCTCACCCACTTGATGTTGTTGATGAAGTTGTCCTCTCTCTCCCCTGATGTTGTTGTAGAATACCCTTCTTTTTAAGGGGGAGTGTTGAAATAATGTAACTGCCAAGTGTATTCTAATTATTATTGTTATATTATTCATTAGATCAATCGCCTATTGTGGATTGATCATGTCGGCTATTGTAAAATACCAAATCCCCTTTTGCAGATTGGTCAAAACATAATTGTAATATGTAGAATAAGAAGTCGGCCCCAGAATATATTAAAGATGCCCCAAAATATATTAAAGGTGGTTATAACCACCCAGAAGAAAAATTCGGCCCTGCTAGTGAAGAGACACCTACATCCACATGTGGCAGAGTTGTATAAATAAGGAGGCTAGCGCCTCATTTAGATATACACTCACTTGTTCATTTGAGGAGCAAGTTTTAGAGCTGCAGTTGGAGAAGAGAGAGAGAGAGAGAGAGA
>SNQJ01S0080252.1:20680-39371 GCA_010110895.2 Picea sitchensis | reverse complement strand
ATCGACCAAATCCCCTTTTGCGGATTGGTTAAACCCTAATTGTAATGGGATAAATGAAAAGTCGGCCCCATAATATATTAAAGTGGTTATAACCACCCAGATTGAGAAGTCAGCCCTGCCAGTGAAAAGACACCTCACTCCAGTGCCTTCCAAATTGTATAAATAAGAGAGGCTAGCACCTCATTTGGTTACACACTCACTTGTTCCTCAGAGCGCAAGTCTGGAGCTACAGTTGGAGAAGAAGAGAGAGAGAGAGGCGCACTACTTGGGAGAGGAATTTCTGTCTTGTTTGAATTATTCTCTTAGCTGTGTATTGGTTATCTATATTAAGGAATTTTTTGCTGGGTTTTCTCCCCCATGAGGGTTTCCTAGGATAAATGATGTGTCTCTCTTGTGATTGTGTATTACTCAGTGATCCTATCTTATGCTATTGTTATTTAGTGAAATGCAAAGAACTCTAATAATAGATTAAACCTTTACAAGAAAGCCCAACCATTTCACGACCTCTACTGAGATGAGGTTCTTCTGGCTCCCACTGTTGACAATGAACTGCAACGGGGAACCCTTTACCCACATTTGGGAATGGAAGAGGCGCTCCACCTCCTCTAGATGTTCAAGTTCCTTCTTCTGGATATTCGTGATGGCAACAGTGGCATTGGGATCCACATCAATAATATGATTCCCCCTGTCATTCCCCTTGTTGGGTTCTGATTCAGAGTCGGAGCCTGCATCTGATTCAGAAGCCTTCAACTCAGCTACCCCAGTGATTGCTTGGCTTGACACTCACTTGTGTTGTGAGTGGAGCTCTTATGGAACTCACACCACTTCCCCGTGTCCTTTTTTGGCTTTGTGGTGTTTTATTTTGGTTGCATATTTGGTAGGTTGTCCTGGGCCGCCCCGCCTTGGCTTGGTCCTTTGTTCAGCAGCTTGGGGGTACCTTTCCCTTTCTTCTGATTCGCAGACCCAAAGTATCACTTCTTCTATTTGAAATTCTACTAAATCTTGGCAGCATATTGGTATGATGCACCAAGCGAGGAGATGTCGAGGAACTCCATTTCCTCCTGAATGTATCTATGCATACGACTACAGTTTTTAACACCAAATGTTTCTCTGAATATTTGATACCCAACTTTGTGCATAGGGTATGAAACAGATTCGTCAACTCATGCACATCTTGGTCCCTTTGCTTCCGCAACATAGTCCATTGTATGTATTTGTCCCCATAGCTCCCCACGCGATAATATTGTTCCTTGATGGCATATCAAAAATAATTCCAAGTGGGTGCAAATGAGAACAGAGAGGGTTCCCCCTCACTCTGTTTCCCAAGTAGGTTTCCCACCAGTCCTTGATATGGGGGGCGACTTTAAGGAGTGCAAAAATAATCCTTTCTCAGTTGGAAAAGTCATGAACCAAGAAATATCCTTCTAACAGATTCAACCATCTATCTACGACATATGCATCTATTTGTACCTCAAATATGGGAGTGTCAAAGTTTAATTGTACCTTAAAAGGAGTGGCACCTCTAGAGTGGCTGTTGGATGTAGATGTGCTACCAATGTGCAGTCGTTGAAGGATCTAGGCAAATTTGTCCATCATCGCATTCCTTTGTTTCTCGAGTGCCTCCTCAAGCAATAATTTTATAGGATCTCCTGCTCCCTCATATTTCTTTTCTTCACCCATGGGCGATCGTTGGGGTTTACGAGGCTGATCTTGCAACGGTTCAACCAGATCGAGCCCTAACTCCTTATACCCCAACCTCATTGGGGACATGCAAAGAAGGATAGAGAAAGAGAAGACTACTCTAATACCACTGATCCAGATTTATATAGGAACACAATGAAATACAAAAATACACATAAATGCAGAGATGCAGCAAAAATAAAACTTCATTTCATTAATAAAAAATGAATGAAATATGCTTACAAACATAATGGAAATAAAATAGCTAGGGCACTGGTAGCTTATCTCTAAGAAGAGATGTGGCGGCTACTGGCCTCTAAAATTTGTGTTACAATGAGGTTCGAAGGCCTATATATTATTGAGAAACAATGGAAAACCCTAAACATCCAAAAACCTAACCCTAGGAGATGAAACGCTAGAATATGGGCCCCGTCGAGGTAAATTGGTACATATATTTCCTAGGGTCGTAACTTTGACATACTATCTCCATTTGACACACATGATACATCCTTAGAAATATCTATTCGAGGACTACATTGTTGACAGTGAATATTGAGTCTAGAACAGACTCATATTCACCGACGAATATGAGTTTGTTCTGGACTCGATATTCATTGTTAGCAGTGTAGTCCTTCGATAGATATTTCTAACAATGTATCATGTGCATCAAATGGAGATACTATGCCAAATTTACGAACCTGGGAAATTGATGTACCAATTTACCTCGACGGGGCCCATATGCTAGTGTTTCATCTCCTAAGGTTAGGTTTTTGGATGTTTAGGGTTTTCCATTGTTTCTAAATAATATATAGGCCTTCAAGTCTCATTGTAACATAGATTTCAGAGGCTAGTAGCCGCCACATCTCTTCTCAGAGATAAGCTACCAACGCCCTAGCTATTTTATTTCCATTCTGTCTGTAAGCATATTTTAGTCATTTGTTATTAATGAAATGAAGGTTTGTTTCGGTTGCATCTCTGCATTTATGTGTATTTATGTATTTCATTGTGTTCTTGCATAAATCTGGATCACACGTGAACTTACCAAGACGTGCATAACACTATGAAATGTGCACACCCTTTCTTTGACAACAATCCTCGCACACTAATCAAGTGCGTGAAAAACCAATACTTGGTGCCAACGACTCACCAACCTATATGTACATTTACATTTACAATTGGTACCAATGACTCACTAGCCTATATCTAAAATTAAAGAGGGTTTCATATTAGGAACATGACATTCCCCTCCCCCTTATTTATGTATTATTCTCAATGCATTATATACACATTTACATACAAAATTTTAAAAGTCTTCAAAAAGATGTGGATACTCTGCCCGCATAGCATCCTCGCACTCCCAAGTTGCATCCTTAGGACCTCACTAGGTCCATTGGACCTTTTCTAGCGCCATGGCTTGATTCTGAAGCTATTTTATTTTGCAATCCAATATGAAAACCAATTTCACTCGAAAATTGCTTTCTAGCTCCACCTGAATCACATTCCAATCAATAATATGATTAACATCATGTACGCACTTTTTAAGCATTGATACATGGAAAAAATTATGAATAGACAAGGATGCAGACAATCCAAGCATATATGCAACAAAACCAATCCTCTCTAGGATTTCAAATGGCCCACAGTAGTGTGCTGCCAACTTAGAAAAAATTCCCAACTTCAGTGAACCACGTCTAGATTTTATCATCAAGAATACATGACCGACCACTTTAAACTCTTTGTGAGTTATGACTTTATCTATGAATTTTTTTTTCCTATCTTGGGAATCCTTTAAATCATGTCTTATATTTACCATCTACTCCTCCATTTCTTGGAACATATCTGGATGAACCACTGCGCGATCTGTTGGGTTGTTCCAAATCATTGGCATGTTGCACTTTCTACCATAAAATACCTCAAATGGGCTCATATTTAAATGTGTTTGATATCCATTTTTGTAAGAAAACTATACCAAGTGAAGGTAGTCTTCCCATTTTGATGGTTTATCCATCACATAAATCCTAAGGATATCTTCAATCAATCGATTTACCCTCTCTGTTTGTCTGTCTGACTTTGGGTGATAGGATGTGCTAAAGTTCAGATTTGTCCCAAATCGTTTGAATAACCCTTTCAAAAATTTTGATGTGAATTTGGAATCTCTGTCAGATTCAATTGTCTTAGGTACACCATGCAATTTAGAAATTTCTCGCATGTATATTTCAGCAATGTTGGTTTCCTTATGCAGTGACTTCACTGGAATAAAATGGGAAGCTTTAGTAAGCTTGTCCACCACTACCATAATAGAATCATGTTGTTTAGTAGTCCTAGGTACTTAGTAATGAAATCCATGGTTACAACTTCCCACTTCCACTCGGGAATGGAAAAAGGTTGTAGCAAACCATTTGGATGTCTATGCTTAACCTTGACCTTTTGACATTCAAGGAATTCAAAAATAAAATTAACAACCTCCTTTTTCATATCTGGCCAATAGTATTTCTTTTTGACCGCTTCTATTGTCTTTTGGTATCATGGGTGTCCAAAATTAGGAACTTTATGCATCTCTGACAATAATTGTTGGCCCTCGACCAATTTTTGGGGAAACTTTGGTCATTTTTGGCCCACTTTTGGACTTCAACATGTTGGTCGAAATAGGAGTGCCCAGGCAGAGTTGAGATCGTGGATCTCACCAATTTTGAGGGTTATGTGGAAGAAATAAGGAATCCTATGGGTTTATGGGATGTCGTCCCATGGGTTTTCCCCATGTTTAGGCCTTATTGTAAGGTTTTGTAAAGTATAAATAAAGAGGAATGTAGTGTATAAGAAGTAGTTCTGTGAGAAACAGTAGCTCTGTGCACAGAGGAATGTATGTGGTCAAGGATTTGTGCTCGATTGTGATTTTGTAGAAGGTGCTAAGTGTTGTGATAAGAGATTGTGGCTTTGTGCATTTGAACTATTTTTGGAAGGTAAAGAAGGAGGATCTAGTGCCTAAAGCGCAGAGCTCCTGTCTTGTGCGAAGTTAGACTCTGTGGCTTAGTGCACAGGAGTGACTGGATGTAATATTTTGGTGAATAATAAAGAGGCGAAGCGGTTTGTGGATGTAGCCCCACCCTAGGGTGAACCACGTATATCTGGTGTCTCATGGTTTACTTTGTGCAATTTATTTTTTGTTATGCATTTTCTTAGTGCTATGGTTATGATATGTAATGAATATATATGTTGTTGCTTAAGTATTTTACTTCTAGGATAAATGAAGGCTAGACCTAACTCATAGTGTTAAGTGCTCAGGGTTCATAACCACTTGTTATTACTATTCGTATCTGTCGTTGATTATGCTCTGCGGTGTTAATAAGGTTAATTAACTAATGCATGCTCACTTCCTAAGTGTTAATAGAATATTTTGTGAAGTGATCTTATCACAGAATCATGTCCCAACTTGGTTACAGACACCTGCGTCCTGTAACCCCCATGATTCTACCTCGGGTGAGACTTCACTTGCTTTGCAGGTGTTTCCGAAAGGGCCAGTAGTCATGGTTTTGTTGGTGATATGTTAAGCGTTGAACCGTAGGTCTTCCCTTGTGCCAACAAATGGTTCCATTGTCGAGACCTGAAACTATGATTGCTGGGAACTAAAGTAAGGAAACAAAAATCTCTATGCGTAGGTCTGTCGCTGAAGTGCACAATACTCTACTTGACTCGCGAAGCTTTGTGCCAAGAAAGTAAGCTATTCTGAATAAAAAGAGGTAATATTCTAAAAGAGGCAAGCTTTGTTCTTTGGTAAGAGAAAGGCAAGTGAATTTTTTTTTTGAAAGCATGAATTTAAGTATGTTTAATAGATTTTGTCCTAGTTTGAAGGCTAGGGCATAGTTGAAAGAAAAATTTGACTTGAGTAAATTTAATGGAAATGAAGGAAGATATGTTATTCCTATGCATAGAAAGATATTTTGGACTAATATGTGTATGCAGGAACCTAGAAAGAATGTTTGCAGATTGCAAGTCCAACACTATGATCCTAGGGGAAGTGTGCAGTACAAAAAAGATTGGGGAACATTTAAGAGAAAAAGAGGATTAACTTTGTGTTATAAATGTAGAAGGCCAAGACATATTACTAAAGAATGCCCTGGGGTAGGCCCTATTTGTATTTGTTGTAAGGTTGTTGGTCACGAGGTTGAGGATTGTCGAAGGATTATTGCTAAAGTTGAAGGGAGGGACATAAGACAAGAAAATTTTGAAAAGAGTCAAGAGACTAAGGGTATGTTAGAAAGTCACGAAGAGAAAAGGTCAAAGGAAGTTCAGACTATGTTATTACAGTTGGAATAAATGATGGATGTTCATAAAGATGTCAGTTTACCATAAAGCCTGAAAGAAAAATTGCACATAAGTGCAATAATAAGAGACTTCGACATAGACTGCAGACTGCATAGTCTTGGATGAAGAAACACAAGTGAATATTATGAAATAAGAAACTTGGAAAGTTTTGGGAAAGCCTGTTGTGGTACCTTGTTTAGGAAGGATAGGCTTGTTTAAGGGAAGGATGATAACTTTATCTGGAAGAGTAACTATTGTACCTATTATTGTTCATGGAAAATCGACTGAAGAAGAATTTGAAGACATTAGGTTTGTTAAGGACAACGCCCCTTTCCCACTTTTGTTAGGTAAGACTTGTATTGAGAAGGATCATATTAGAAGGAAAGAAGAGGAAGAAGCTACAAAAAAGAAAAATCAAGAATTAAGGGATTTCATAGCTAGGAAAATAGACCAACTAAGAGAAGAAAGAGAGGATAAGTCGAAGTAACAAAGAGAAGTAGAAACACAGGAGGGACATAAAGTAAAAGAATTAGATATCAAGGTTGAAAGAATGCAAGAAGGCTTGATGACCTCTCTATCCAAGAGAGAAGTGTGTCCACTCAAGAAGTATTAATAAAATGGATATTAACTTCAGAACCTTTGAGGGTACATCAATAATGCGAAGCCACTATGCTAGGGGAAGACAAGAATAAAAATGGAAAGAGGATTCTAGAAACATTTAAAGAGACTGATATAACAGGAAAGAAGGCAAGGAAGATCAATAAAAATAAGGATAATTTGGAAAAGATACAAGAAGTTAAGGAAACCAGATGGAAGACTTCATAGACCGGAACCTCACAGGAGGTAGGTTCGCAGGGTTTGAACCTCCCTGGAACAACAGGTCCACGCAGATGTGGACTTCGCCCTGGTGAAGTTATATAACCGTTGGATGCATCCCAAATGTTAGAATGATGCTCCACAATGGTTAGGAAACACATTTATAGGTTTATGGACTGCTTTTTGATGTTGATACTGTGCCATAATGACAATATTTACATTAATGGAAGCATTTAACTCTAGTTCTTGTCCATTGGAAGATCTGTCATGATCACCCCACTTATTTAACTCGTCGATCGTGGCACTGGGACCACTTTTTCCTACTCGTGTTTGACTGAGCTAAGTCAAGAACTGTCCAAGTGTCGAACTGAGCTTCCTGTCGTTATCTAAAAGTATATCCCACATGTCTGTTTGTCTACCCGATGTTTGTTAAAAGCTAGAATGTTGGGCGAACCTAGCAACCTTGAGAAGTCTATCACAAAATTTCTTAGGAAACTCATGGCTAAAAAAAATGTATATGAAGGTATTCAAGCATCATTGATTAGGGGACTGCAGGCTTCCCCTTCAATCAAACGTCATTCCACCTGCATCAATCTCATAATTGAACAAAGAAGAAAGCACCGCAGTGATCTGGATAACACGAAGAAGATCTTGTCGATCCTTCCTGGGTATATTCCACCTATGGCCGGTGTTGTTAATCGTGACAGTATCCCTCACGATTTCGAGTAATCTGTGTTCATTGCATACATTCCGAAAGGAATTCACATAGTAGGGATTCAGTTAGAGCAGATCCCGCTATTGAAGCACAGTGACTTCAACTTAGGAGACCGAAAGAACTACACCATGCTAGCTCCTCACTGTTAATTAACGAAGACAAATGGAAAGAAACCCCGCCTCGTCTCGCATCCATGGATCAAGGGGTTGGCGTAGTCAATTGTACTAAACGTAATGAAGATTATGCATTTTGGCCACCACGAGGAGGTTAACGCTTGCATTAAACTCCTTTCGTCGTGCTATCATGGTGGATATCTATGGCTCAACAGAAGAATTATTGTGGATCCAATGTTGATCCACCAGATTAAAAGTTTAATATTGAATGGTCCTAACCCATAACAGTTATATCCAGGGAATACCTCATACCGCTCTTTAGCACAATGCATCAAAGAATCCTATGGAGAGGTAGAAAAGGGGAAGCAAGGTTACAAGGTAGATTCCATACAGGATGGCATAGTGCACCTTGCTTGTCAGCTCTTAGATAGAAATATAGTGAGGAAGAACTGCCCCACACAAGTCATCAGGTTCATGGTGGACCTCGCAGGAAAGTGTGTGGAGGGCCTACATATGAACTAGGCGAACTACCTTGTCAACGAGATAGAAAATGATTGTCACAAAGCCTAAGACTTAGGATATTATTTTAACTACAGTTGGTTGATCATCTTGATTGCATTTGTGGCTTAGAAGATGCTTGAAGGAGCTAATTTCCCAAATATTGAACCTATGGAGCCCCTGGCCACTCAGTTTTCCACCCTTTGGTATACCAACAACATGATGAAGCAATGGGAGTCTAATGTTGTGTTTCACAAATATTATAAATAGTTGAAAGTCACCATTGAAGCATTCCCTCATATGAAACTGGGTACCCTACATCAATACCAGCCCATAGCGAAGTTACATGCTCATTCCCCACTTTATTTACATCACCGCGCGAAGAGATGAGCACCAAGAAATCTTGCAGTCATATTATAAGCTCGCGGATAAAGATATGGAACATATTATAAAGGAATGGGAAAAATAATTTCTTCTACTTGTCACTGATGCCGAGTTATCTGACACTGACACTATAGAAATCTCAATGGTTATGCGAGATGAACACGTCAAAAAATCCAGTGGGACGAAGAAGCAAAGGGAACAAAAAAAACAGGTTGAAGTCCAGGACATAGAGAGTGACAAAGAGGATGAAGAGGAAAACTATGAAGATAATGGGTCCAACTCTCCAGGAGGAGGAGAAGATGAAGTGGAAGGACATAGAGGAGGAGATGAAGGAGAAAAAGAGAAAGGAGGAAGCGAAGCTATAGTTGACCTCCCTCCATCACTAGTCACATGAGCTAGAACCCCACCACCTAAATATCCTCCTGTTGTGACAGCGAACCCACAAAAGAGGAAAGTCACTCCGAAGAAAACATCAGCAAGGAAGAAAATGCATGCCAATAAGACATAGTAATTGATGACGACATTAGTTTGGTCCGTGGAGATATGGAGGATGCCTCTGAATACATGTTGCAGATATACGAAGAGAAACATGAGGAGTTATATGAAAGGATTGAGAGTGATTTGAAGGAAGTGCAACATGTTGTTCACCTGGTTCGCGTAGGGTCTATTGTGTCATCTGCACCTTCCTCATCATAGAACACATAATTGAAGGAAAAACCAATTCTCCAGGGTGAACCAGGGATTTGGATCACCCTCCCCCACTATACCATCAAGTTTCCCACCCCTGCAGAACTATAGGCTATCCCTAACTTGGATGTTGAGGTTAACCTTAAAGGAATACCTCCATAATAGGTCAAAGTATTGGAGACGGGTTTGAATACATACAAAAGGGAACATAGAGAAATGACCACCGAAAGAGAAACCCAACTAAGAAGGCTTGCTGATGAAACAAAATATCGGTTCCAGAGAGCTCAGGAAGAGAAGGAGAGGGATACATAAGCCTTGAAAAAGGAGAAAGATGAAGTCCTAGTACATTTACGAGCAATGAAGGAAAATGTAGCTTCCTATGAAAGCGAGAAAGAAGATCTTTAGGTGAAGCGTTAGGAGGAAAAGAGAGCTGGTAAAGCCCACTTACAGAAGGAAAAAGAGCAATTGCTCGCAGAGAAAGCTGTGGTCAAAGAAGCAATAATAAAAGTGTGTCGCTCTATGCTAGGCTTGGTACATGAGGAGAAAGAGCCTATCGAAGCTCAAGTAGTGAAGCTCACAGAGAACCTCCAACATCTTTAGGATAGGATAGCTGAATTGGAGGCCTAAACAATTTCGAGCACCCTGTAGGAGGTGTGTGACCAGAGGGAGGAGTCTGGAAAAAAAACAGTAGAAAGTATAAAATCCCTCGCCTCGGCATGTAAACATTTGAGTGAAATGAGTGCCCAGATGTATGAATGCCTCGTCGAGCATCCATAGTTAAATAAGATAGAGGCTCAGTTACAAGAGGTGAAACAACAAGAATTTTCATTACAGGCATAGATGAAGCTGCTCATGGTAGTGGAAAGGATGAAGAGATCCCAAAGAAACACACATTACAACAATAGATCACTGCTCTCTAGGATAAGGTGATGGAAGTAACACAAAAGTTACAACTTGTGGAGGAGGAAGATTGGAAGGTTTTCAAGGAGATCGATAGTGAGGGTTCACAATTATATCAAGTAGTTGCAATAGTAGAACAATGCCTAGAAGGGTCTACTAAAGAGTAGACAATCTAGAAGCTCATTGAGCAGGAGGCTCAGGCGAGACAACAAGTCGAAGTAGATTGAGTTAATCTCAAGGGTTTTGAAGTAACATTGTCCAGACCTAAGTGACTTGGGATGAGTCACAAGTGAGTGTCGAGGGCATGTTGTCCCTCGACCAAGTTTTGGGGAAACTTTGGTCAGTTTTGGCCCACTTTTGGACTTCGACATGTTGGTTGAAGTAGGAGCACCCAGGCGGAGTTGAGATCACGTATTTCACCAATTTTGATGGTTATGTGGACCCAGTAAGGGGTCCTCTGGGTTTTATAACGGGGTTATGGGAGTCAGCCCATGGTTTTTCCCCATGTTTAGGCCTTATTGTAAGGGTTTCTAAAGTATAAATAAAGAGGAATGTAGTGTATAGGAAGTAGTTCTATGAGAAACAATAGCTCTGTGCACAGAGGAATGTATGTGGTTGAGGCTTTGTGGCTGACTGTGATTTTGTAGAAGGTGCTAAGTGTTGTGATAAGAGAATGTGGCTCTATGCATTTGAACTATTTTTGGAAGGTAAAGAAGGAGGATATAGTGCTTAGTTCACAGATCTCTTGTCTTTTGCGAAGTTTGACTCTATGGATTAGTGCACAAGATTGACTAGATGTAATATTTTGGCAAATAATAAAGAGGTGAGGCATTTTGTGGACGTAGCCCCACCCTGGGGTGAACCACATATATCTGATGTCTCATGGTTTTCTTTATGCAATGTCTTTTATATTATGCATTTTCTTAGTGCTATGGTTATGATACGTAATTAATATATATTTTGTTGCTTAAGTATTTCACTTCTAGGGTAAATGAATGCTAGACCTAACTCAAATACTAAGTTCTTAGGGTGCATAACCACTTGTTATTATTGTGCTTATTTGTCGTTGATTATGCTCTGTGGTTTTAATAAGGTTAATTAACTAATGCATGCTCACTTCCTAAGCAATAATAGAATATTCTGCGAAGTGCTCTTATCACAGAATCATGTCCCAACCTGGTTACAGACACCTATTTCTTGTAACCCCCCCTTGCTTCTACCTTGGGTGAGACTTCGCCTACTTCGCAGGTGTTGTTGAAAGGGTTGATAGTTAGGGTTTTGTTGGTGCACTGTTAAGCGTTGAACCCTAGGTCTGCCCCTGTGCCAACAATAACATATTTTTCAACTCCTGAACATTTGGCACATAAATTTTGCACCTATACATGAGTTTTCCATCCTCTTTTAGCTCATAACCTTCAAATTTTTTTTTGCGACATACCTTGCTGTAAATTCTCCTTTATGTCCACATAACATTTATATTATTTGGAAACTTATAAAATTCTGTCACACAAATATTATTTGTACACACTAATAGTTGTAGCATGCATTTCATGCACCCTTCTACTGAGTGTGTTAGCCTCCTTGTTTTTTTTTCCTCCGATATGATTTATGTCAAAGTCATACTCGGTGATGAATTCTAACCGCCTACTTTGTCTGGAATTTAAACTTGGTTGTCCAAATAGACACTTTAGACCACTATGGTCTATTCTCAACTAAAACATTTTACCCATGAGATAGTCTTGCCACATCTTCAAGGCATGCACTATGGATTCCAATTCTAAGTCATGAGTAACATAGAGCCTTTCATGCTCTTTCAACTTTATTGATTCGTAGCATAGCACACGCCCATTTTGACTAAGGAATCCACTGAGCCCTTCCTTGCATGCATCCATGCACACAATGAA
Source organism: Picea sitchensis (assembly GCA_010110895.2). Lineage (NCBI taxonomy): Eukaryota > Viridiplantae > Streptophyta > Pinopsida > Pinales > Pinaceae > Picea > Picea sitchensis. The sequence continues at coordinate 27,372 of SNQJ01S0080252.1, read as the reverse complement.
GTCTGCATCTGAATCATCAGTTCTCAAAATTGGTGCACTTGTCAACAAACTCTTCAAGTGATGAAAACTCCTTGCACAATCCAAATTCCATTCAAATCACACACCTTTATTTTGCAAGGATGTGATTGGATGCTCAATCTTTGAGAAGCCTTCAATAAACCTTCTATAATAACCCGAAAGTCCCATGAAGGACCTCATATCTGCAACATTTCTTGGTGTCAACCATTCCTCAATGAATTTTATATTTTCCAGATCCACAACTATTCCTTCCTTGGAAATGATATGAACCAAATAATGAATTTTCCGCTGGTAAAATGAGTACTTTCTCAACTTTGCATACAACTAATGTTCTCTCAAAACTTGCATCACCATCCTCAAGTGTTGCTCGTGTTCTTCTCCATAGTTTAAGTAAATAAGTATTTCATCCAAAAATACAATGAAAATCTTATCTAAGTAATTTATGAAAACTTCATTCATCAAACACATGAAGACAACTTGTGCATTGACAACTTGAATGGAACCACTGTTGGATTACTTATAAAGCATCCTAAAAAGAATTTATCCTCCCTTGAATTTCGGCTTTCTTTACTTCACCTTCCCTCTGAAATTCGACTTAGATATCCTTTGGTTACCTCAATCAACTGTAGATATTAAATATGCTTAACTATTATTAAAATGAGAGATCCTTTCCTCTTATTTATACTTTCATGTAGCTTCCTCAAAGGGTTATCTTTTAACCATCTTAACCCACTTTCCTTATTTTAGGGTTAACCCACTTCTAACCACTTGTCCACTTAGTAATTTCTCCATTAAATTTATTATTTAAATAATTTATCTTGTATCCACTTTGACTTATAGTACACTCATCACTTCACTTTATTAGTTACCTTGTAAAATCTCTTAAACCACTTTCCTTATTTTAGGGCTAACCCACTTCTAACCACTTGTCCACTTAGTAATTTTTCCATTAACTTTATTATTTAAATAATTTATTTTGTATCCACTTTTAATTATAGTACACTCATCACTTCACTTTATTATTTAAATAATTTATTCTTTGCAACCACTTTGACTACTTTGACCTTTTGGGGATTCTAGATGACTCATGAGGGTTCTCCAACTCCACATGGCCATAACTCTCTAACCGTGAGGAGTTATGTGACATTACACATACCACTGGAAATATCATGACATGTAATATCCATCTAGAATAGTCTTGCCTGCAAATATATCAAAACTCATACAATTATCCATCAACCAAACTTGGGTCCATTACCCAAACCTTTGTGTTACCAAAATTTTCTATCGGACTTTCTTCAAGGGTTGAAATCAATGACAACCAACCTAATTAATCAACAATATCCCCCTTTGGCATTGATGGAAACACTTTGATGCAATACTGAAGTCATATCACTCATGATCCCCCTGTGACCATCGCTCCCTTTGTCATCAATGGAAAAGGTATCTTTCCATCTGGGGTTGCTTCCCCTAAGTGAATTGTCCTTGGGGATACTCCCCTTGACTAAACTCTTCCTGAAACTGATCCCCCAACCTAAATTGTCCTCTTTATGGTGCTCCGTTGTGTAAATATCATACATATAATATAATCATTCAAAATCATTCATTTTTTAGTATAAATTACTCCCAGTCTCTAGCGAAGATACTCAAAGGCTTCCCGTGGAAGCGGTTTTGTAAAGATGTCTACCACTTGTTATTTTGTGCCCACATATTCAACTCTGATGTTCTTCTCTACAACTTGTTCCCATATAAAGTGATACTTGATTGGAATGGTCTTTGTCTTGGAGTGCATCACCGGGTTATTTGAGATATTGATGGTGCTTGTATTATCACAATAGATTGGAATGGGCTCATCATACTCAACCTGTATATCTTTCAGAGTTTGTTTCATCCATAGAACTTGTGTACAACATGCTGCTGTTGTAATATACTCTACTTCAACTATAGATAAGGATATTGATGATTTTTTCTTTCTTAGCCATGATACTAAACACTCACCCAAGTAGAACGTTGCTCCACGAGTACTTCGTCAGTCATCAATGCAACCTTCCAAATATGCATCTATGTAGGTAATAAGTGATATAACCTTTCCTTTTGGATACCATAATATAAAATATTTTGTTCCTTTGAGATATATGAAAATCCTCTTCACTGCTAATACATGTGATTCCTTTGGTGTTGCTTGAAATGCCACCTATCCAACTTCTTGCGTTACATATGTTTTGGATGTTGTCACATATAGTAAGTTACCAATCATTGACCTGTATTGCCTCTGATCTGTAGAATTTGAATCATAATATTTCCTCAACTTGCAATTGGTTTGCATAGGAGTGGTAACTGGTTTGCAATCTTCCATTCCAAACCTCTTTAACATTTCTATGATATACTTAGTTTGAGAAATACAAATTCCTTGGTTTATTTGATGTATATGAAGACCCAAAAAGAAGGATAGTTCTCCGAGTAATGACATTTCAAATTCATTCTGCATATCCTTTGCAAATTTTTGGCTTAACTTGTCATAATTGCTTCCAAAAATAATATCATGAACATAAACTTCAATTAATAAAATACTATATTGAGTTACCTTGATGTAGAAGTTGTTTTCTGCACTTCATTTTCTCAACCCTGCCTGTTGTAGATATTTATCTAGTCTAGAGTACCATGCTCTAGGAGGCTGTTTTAGACCATGCATGGCCTTCTTTAATTTGCACGCATAATCTACGTTCTCTGACAACTAAAATCCTTCTAGTTGTTCGATGTAGACTTCTTATTCATGTTCCCCATTTATAAAAGATCATTTCACATCCATCTGATACACTTTAATATTCTTGGAGCATGCATAAGCTAAAAGCAACTAGATTGCTTCCATTTTGGCAACTGGGGAAAATGTCTCTTCAAAGTCGATTCCTTCAACCTGTGCGTATCCTTTATATACAAATCTAGCTTTGCTCCTTGTAACTTGTCCATCTTCATTCAATTTATTTCTAAATACACNATTTCACATCCATCTGATACACTTTAATATTCTTGGAGCATGCATAAGCTAAAAGCAACTAGATTGCTTCCATTTTGGCCACTGGGGAAAATGTCTCTTCAAAGTCGATTCCTTCAACCTGTGCGTATCCTTTATATACAAATCTAGCTTTGCTCCTTGTAACTTGTCCATCTTCATTCAATTTATTTCTAAATACACACTTTGTGCCAAGCACATTCTTATTCTTTGGTCTTGGAACCAATTCCCAAGTGTCATTCTTCTCTATTTGATCCAATTCTTCATCCATGGCCTTATTCCAAAATTCATCCTTGTTGGCCTCTTCAAAACTATTTGATTCAATTGTAGATGAGAGTGATAGGTGCATTTGTTCTGGGAAACATATTCTTCTTCTAGTCTCAAATCCCGCATCTTTGTTTCTGATAATCTGATATGAAGGATGATTCTTTTGTACTCATTTGCTAGGTGTCTTTGGAGGAACTTGTTGAACTTGCTCTTCTACTTTTATTTTATCTTCTTCATATTCCCCTTATACTTCTTCTTCATCTTCTAATTCTTCTTTGTAAAGTTGTTCCATTGATTCATTTTCTTCTTCCTTTAATTCTCGTCCACCTTTTTCATCAATTGTTACATTGATGCTTTCCACAACTTTGTTCATCCTCATATTGTAACACTTGTATGCTTTCCTTGTACTTGAGTAACCAACAAGTACTCCTTTGTCCACACGAGAGTCAAACTTTCCCATTGTTCCATCTTCTCTTTTGATGTAACATTTTCTTCCAAATACTCTGAAGTGCTTCACATTTGTTGGTCTTCCTTTCCATAGCTCATATGGAGTTTTGTCAGTGTTGTTTATGAGAATTACTCTGTTTTGAATGTGAACTGTTGTATGCATTGCATGTGTCCAAAAAACATCTGTCAATTTGGAATCCATTAGCATTGTTTGAGCCATTTCTTGTATTGTCTTGTTCTTTCTTTCAACAACTCCATTCTGTTGAAGTGTCCTAGCAATGAAGAATTGCCTTTTTATTCCATGCCTGTTGTAGTAGTCCATAAATTCATTTGAAGTGAAATATCCTCCATTATTAGATCTCAAACATTTCATTTTTTAATCCATTTCATTTTCAACCATTTCCTTGTAGACCTTGAAGTTTTCAAAAGATTCTGACTTATTCCTGAGAAATCAAACTACAATCATTCTTGTATAATCATCAACTAATAACATAAATTATTTATTACCTTTTAAACCTTTTGTTGTAGTTGGTCCAACTAGATCAATATTCACAATTTCCATTGGTATTTTTGTTGAGTATTCCTTTGATTTGAACCTGGTCTTTGTTTGCTTTCCTTGTTGACAATGCTTACATAAAGTGTTGGTTGGTTTTGTGATCTGGAGCATCTCTCTAACTGCTTCCTTTATGCTGACTTTGACAAGGTTTTCAAAGTGTATGTGACCCATTCTTTTGTGCCATATCCAACCTTCACCTTCCTTTCCTAGAAAATACTTTTCATTTCCAATTTCACTCAATACATATATATTGCTTGAAGTTCTTGCAGCTGTTGCAATCAATTTTCTTGAACCTTATTTTCTTATCTCACACTTATGTAAACCAAAAGTAATTTTATGACCTTCGTCACACATTTGACTTACACTTAGAAGATTATGTTTCATATCTTCTACTAGTAGAACATTTTATGCCTTGGTATTCTTGTTTTCAATTCCAACTGTGTCTTTTCCAATGATTTTAGCTGAATCATCATTTCCGAAGGAGACTGATCCATTTCTTTCCTTTATTAATGTAAGAAAAATGTATTTATCACCTATCATGTGTTTTGAGAAGCCACTGTTAACATACTAACTACATTTCTTCTGCTTATCTTGTAGAGAGAGTGTGCATTATTCATTGTTATACTGATTTTGATTTCTTATTCATGTTCTCTTCTGAGGTTCTTGTCTGTGACTATTGTAGTTTTGTTGTGGTTCTCTAGGAGGGACTGCCATTCTTTAATATTTGGCCATGTTTCCAAAAATTTTACAGTTGTAGCATTCCCCTTCAGTGCTCAATGATTCAAAACTGTTGTAACTTCTTCTCTGTGTTTCACTAGGCCTTATTGGATAACCCTTTTGTGTATGAATTTCAAAGTTGTTTATGTTCCCTCTGTTATCTCTGCAATTCATAACTTTATGTCCAAAATTATTGCATGCATAACATAAACCAAAAAATATGTTTGATACCTGGGAGTTGAATATCTTCTGAAAGGAGTTACTCTTATGAATCCTTCTTCTTCCTGAGGCCTATTTATTTATGTTGGTTGTTGATTATGAAATCTAAATCTTCTCAGTGGAGGAGTTCCCCTGTAATATTCCTTGTAACTCTTCCTATCCCCTTTGATTGTTTCTACATATATTTTTGGATATGTTTTATTTTATGTTGTTTTGGAGCTTGATCCATTTTCTGTCTGACTATATCCAAGTCCGGACTTGTCATGATGAGTCTTTTGACTGTTGATAATGTCATCCAAAACTTTTGATCTGTTCTGCATATTTTTCTTTTGAATATCCTTTCGTAATGCGACAATCTCTACTTCCAAATTTCTAATGATCTTGTCTCTTTCTTATAGTTGTTCTTTGAGTTCTTCTTCAATTATTTTATCTTCTTCTATTTGAACCTTCAAATTTGTGATCATTTGTTCTAGTTCCTGAGTGTCTTATTTATTGTATTGATCTATATGGATATCGATGGCCACCCACCTTTTCCAATTGGCTCAAAACAATTTTCTGACATTTTTGGCAATTTACTAGTTTTAGCAGTTTTTACTTCCACGACTATTTTGAGGGCCTAAATGAAGGTTTTTAGGTATAGAGATCCTCAATGATAGGTAAATGAATTATTGAGCCCCCAAAATGAATATCCTTGGTGATACCTTTCCAACGGGCTATCACACGCCTAAAACGGAGATCGTATGCAAAAGTTACAACCCCGGGAAGTTGATGTACTAACTTACCCAAACGGGCCCCACGTGACTTTTGGCGCTTCATCTCCTAGGGTTAGGTTTTTGGATGTCTAGGGTTTTTGGAATTCTTTATTATTTAAAAAAAGGCCTTTAGATCCTTATTGTAACTCTCTTCTTGCGAATGCACGCTGTCGTCACATCTCTTCTCAGAGATAAGCCACCACCATTCCAGCAAGCTTGTTTCCGCTGCATTTTACAGTTTCAACTTATTTCGTTATTGAATAGAAAACCAATTTTACTGTATCTATGTTATTTTGTGTTAAGAACCTGTTAATAATATGTATTCATTTTGTTCTTCTCATAAAATCCGGATCAGTGGTATCAGAGCGGTCTTCTCCTTGTCGTCTTAATTAATGTCCTCAATGAGGTCGGAGTACAAAGAGTTGGGTCTCGAGCTTGTTTCTCTTGAGGACAAAAGCTCTCACACGCCCAAGCAACCTCCCATGGAAGGACAAAAGAAAGATGAAGAGGCATGAGATCCTTTCAAATTGTTTATTGAGGAAGCCCTCACACAACAGAGGAATGAGATGATGGATAGTTTCGCGCAAATCCTTCGGCAACTACCAACAGGCGATGCATCTTCTTCGAATGGAGGCACCACCCCCTTCAAGGTACAAATAAACTTTGATATTCCCATATTTGACGGTCAGATAGACGCAGATGCTGT
>SNQJ01S0080252.1:3466-20670 GCA_010110895.2 Picea sitchensis | reverse complement strand
GAGGTTGTAAATCGAATGATTGTGCATATCCTTCACCTATATAATTCAAATAACCCTCGCACATGGGATGAGAGCCTTCAATATGTCCAGCATAGCTACAACCGAGCCTTGCATAGCTCAACCGACCACATCCCCTTTCAAGTGGGGTTGGGATTCCAACCATTGGGTCCCATAGATGTTGCACTTCCCCTTGCGGTCACCTCGACTAACTCATCTCCTGCTCCAACTGAAGCTAACAAAGCCACCCGGTTCATTGAGCAGATCCAACACATCCGCCAACAGGTTCAGGAGATCCTACAGAATTCCAATGACAAGTACAAACAATGCCATGATCAACATCAGGTGCCGTATAAGTTTCAGGTGGGCGACAAAGTTTGGTTGCACTTGTAGAAAGAACGCCTTACAGGACCCCATCGGAAGCTTTTACCACTCTATTATGGACCATACACTATCACCAAGGCTATGGGAGATAATTATTTTGAGCTCAACATTCCTCCTTTCCTTGGCCTGCACCTAGTGTTCAACGTGGATCTCCTTCACCCTTATTTCCCACCATTATTAGACACCTCAGAAGTAGCAGAACAACTGACACCAACAGAGCTCAACCTTGACTGCATACAATAGGAATCCAAATATCAGATTGTGGACAGACAAATCAAGGGCACTTGACAACAAAGGATCCAACTTTATCGAGTCGTCAAATCAGGGCAGCTCCTGCACCAAGGCAAGTGGCTCACCAGGGGCCAAATTCAGTAGAAATTTTCTCATCTAATGGGGGATCTCAAAGCAATGGAGACCATTTATTCCTAAGGAGGGAGGATTGATCCATATGGATATCAGTGGCCACCCACCTTTTCCAACTAGCTCAAAACAATTTTCTGACATTTTTAGCAATTTACTATTTTTAGCAGTTTTTACTTCCAGGGCCATTTTGAGGGGCTAAATGAAGGTTTTTTTGGTATCGATATCCTCAATGATTTCCAAATGAATTTTTGAGCCCCCAAAATGAATCTCCTTTATGATACCTTTCTAATGGGCTATCACACACCTAAAACGGAGATCGTATGCAAAAGTTACAACCTCGGGAAGTTGATGTACTAGCTTTTACCCAAACGAGGCCCACATGACTTTTGGCGCTTCATCTCCTAGGGTTAGGTTTTTGGATGTCTAGGGTTTTGGGAATTTTTTCTTATTGTAAAAATGCCTTCAGATCCTCATTGTAACTCTCTTCTTGTGAATGCGTGCTGCCGTCACATCTCTTCTCAGAGATAAGCTGCCACCATTCCAGTAAGCTTGTTTCCGCTGCATTTTACAGTTTCAACTTATTTCGTTATTGAATAGAAAACCAATTTTACTGTATCTCTATTATTTTGTGTTAAGCACCTGTTAATAATCTGTATTCATTTCATTTTTATCATAAAATACGGATCATGTCTAGTTCCTCTTGTAGCTTCTTGTTTTTCTTCTTTTCTCTTCTTATAACTTTTATGGCAGACAATAATTATTCTCGGTAGTCAACTTTTGCCTCTTCATATTCTTCTACGATGTCTTCTTTATAGAATTCTTATATTTCCATGAATATAACTCTTTTTTTGTCATTGTCACTAACTTCATCTTCATCTAATGAGAAGATGTCTTCTTTGGTGCAAAATATTTTCTTGAAAGCTTTATTTATGGTTCTTTTGCTTTTATATGTTTTTTTTCTATTTGAGTAATATTCATCATTCCTCTTTTTTTCTTATGAGGAAATTTTTTAGAAAAATGACCTTTATATCTGTCGTTGGTTCCCTTGTTCAATATTCTGATAAAGTTGGCCACTTCTTCATCATCTTCCAAGATGTCACCGTTGTTGCTATATTCTTTTTCATTTTTCTTTCCCTTTTGCTTTGACCTTTTGGATGCTTTGAAAATTGCTTCTTTTATATCTGGATTTTCCTATTCAGTTCTCATTTCATATGGTGTGAAGATTCCATGTAGTTTGTCCATGCTTATTGAGTCTATATATTCTCTTTCTTCTAGAGATGATATCTTAGGATCAAATCTCATAGAAAGAGATCTTAGTACCTTTTGAACAATTACAAATTCTTTAATTTATTCTCCCAATCCTATGATTTCATTTACTATTTCATCGAATCGTAAGAAGTACACTGCAATATTCTCATCTTCCTTCATCTTCAGTTTTTCGAACTGACCTCTGTAAGTTTGAAGATTTACTGCTTTGAATTTTGAATCGCCTTCATAAATGTTTTCAAGCTTCTCCCAAATATCTTTAGAGGATTTACAATGTATAACTTTGGTGTATACCGATTCACAAAGACCATTCAGGAGTGCATTTTTGGCTTTCGAATTGTTTTGGCTGATTTTTATTTCTCTTTCATTTGTCAGCGGAACTGTTGTTTCTTTGTATCCGTCTACAACTGATTGCCAAATTTCAAATCCATGTGCTTGTATATATGTTTTCATCCTTATGCTCCAAAATGCATACTTATGTCCGTCAAACTATGGTATTCCATTTTTATACATGTTTTTTCTTTCCATGATCTACCTTTCAGTGGTTAAACTGATTTATGAAGGAACCTACTCTGAAATCAATTGTTGGATTACTTAGAAATCATCATCAAAAGAATTTATCCTCCCTTGAATTTCAACCTTCTTTACTTCACCTTCCCTCTGAAATTCGTCTTATATATCCTTTGGTTACCTCAGTCACTTGTAGATATTCAATATTTTCAAGTGTGATTAAAATGAGAGAGCCTTACCTCTTATTTATACTTCCATGTAGCTTCCTCAAGGGGTTACCTTTTAACCATCTTAACCCACTTTCCTTATTTTAGGGTTAACCCACTTCTAACCACTTGTCCACTTAGTAATTTCTCCTTTAACTTTACTATTTAAATAATTTATTTTGTATCCACTTTGACTTATAGTACACTCATCACTTCACTTTATTATTTATATTCTAAAATCTCTTAAACCACTTTCCTTATTTTAGGGTTAAACCACTTCTAACAACTTGTCCACTTAGTAATTTCTTCATTAACTTTATTATTTAAATGATTTATTTTGTATCCACTTTGACTTATAGTGCACTCATCACTTCACTTTATTATTTAAATAATTTCTTCTTTTCAACCACTTTGACTACTTTGACCTTTTGGGGCTTCTAGATGACTCATGAGGGTTCTCCAACTTCACATAGCCATAACTCTCTAACCGTAAGGAGTTATGTGATGTTCCACATACCACTGGAAATGGCATGAAATGTACTATCCATATAGAATAGTCTTGCTTGAAAATACATCAAAACACATACCATTATCCATCAAACAAACTTGGGTCCATTACCGAAACCTTTATGCTACCAAAATTTGCTACCATACTTTCTTCAAGGGTTGACATCAACGAAAACCAACCCAGTTAATCAATAACTACAATGAAATCATAATGTTTGTACCTTATTTTGAAGGAATTCTTAATGATTTCTTATTCTTTAATTCCATGGGGTATTCGCTCAATGAACCTGTGACATATCACCTTTGTTTGTGGGATATTAAATAATACCCCTAATCTCACTAGATATTGATAAATATCTCCCAAAATCCTTTTTTTAAACCCCCATCCCAATACAAATTTCCAATAAGCAAAACCTCTATTTTTACTAGATACCCCTTTTTATACCCCTCGATACCTATAAACCCCTTAAGACCCCACACCCCCCCCCAATACCTACAATATATTGATTTTTTTTTCATAATTTAAAAACCCCTTTTTTGAATGAACGTGATAAGATATTAGTCAACAAGGTGAAGACCCCGTGTTTAATTCTCACTTGGTGATATCTAGATATAAGATCAATCTTTGAAAACATCTGCGCGCCCCTCAACTGATCAAAGAGGTCATCTATCCCTGGAAAAGGATATTTTTTCTTCACTATTACTTTTTTCATCTTCCCGAAGTTGATACAAAGCCTCAATGTACCATCCTTCTTTTTCACAAAAAATGAAAGGGCACCCCATGGTGACACACTTGGGTGTATATACCCCTTCTTCAAAATCTATTCAAGTTGCATCTATAATTCCTTTAGCTCTGGCATACTCATCCTATAAGGACTCTTGGATGTGGGTGTTACTCCAAGCATCATATTTATGGAGAAATCAATATATCTTTTCGGGGGAAACCCTGATATCTCTTTAAAGACATACTCAAATTATTTCAATACTACACGATATTCAACTTTTGGCATTTTATCCTTAGGTGCCTCCTCCATGTGTGTTGCAAATACTTGACATCCTTTCCTGTAACGTTTCTTCAATTACAGGGGTGAAACTTCTCTGATAGTTACAAATATTGGAATTCCTTGAACTGTTCTTAAGTTTCCTACCTCATCCAAGCAAGTAAATGCCTTGTTGTAATAGTCTAGAATGAAACGATGTTGGTCTAACCATTCCATACCAATGAGAAAATCATACGAGCCCAAAGGTATGATATTGAAATCAACTTTTTTGGGAAGTCCATTCATTTCCATTGGACATTCCTTAACCATCTCGTTAATTTCCCTTTTTTCTCTTGTATCCAACTGCACCAATGAAGGTTTTCCAAGATTTCTTCTTGGCAATTGGAATCTTTCCACTTCATTCATGTGTGACTGAAACTCAGATTGATTTTTATCTATGGCTGTGTAAATACTTAGCACATTTCTTCCCATGTCTTCAATTGTCATAGTTTGTTGTACATTGTGCACAATCCTCGCTTTTTCACCTCTTTGAGGGAAATCTCCGTGCATATGATCTCCACCACAAACCCAACATTGAACAGGTTTTCACCTTGTTTTTTTCCCCACTATCTCCATCATTTTGGGCTCCCTGGGAGTTGGATGTCCTTGTGTAGTATTTTTGAAAAATGGTAGCTTAATCCCCTTCTTCCTCTGTTCCACCTTGATTTTCATCTTGTCTTCCCAAGAATTTTGAAAAGTCAGTCTTCCCCTTTGCTATTCATAAATACATTTAACATGCCTTATGGTTTCCTCCAATGTATTGGGGTCATAATATTGTATCTTGTCATTGATAAATTAGTGTATCCAACTCAGGTAGCTCTAAATTTTAACTTGCTCATCATTAATGGATGCGACATATTTCAATGGCTCTAAGAATATTCTTTCATACTCATCTATTTTCATACTCCCAATATTGAGTTCAAATAACTCCTTCATTTTCTTATCATAGTATCTCTTGGTTAAGTATTTATTTTTAAAATACTACTTGAAATCCCTCCAAGTAACCTTTTTCTCGTTAATGTGTTGCACTTGCACGAATTGATCCCACCACATTGATGCTTTTTCTTTTAGTTGATAGATGGAAATACTCCCTTCTGCTTACGCAAAATAATTATGTAGCTGTAAGTACTTCCTCATACCCAACAACTAGGTATTTGCATATTCATCCTTCTTGTGCTCACCATCAAAGGTAGGAGGCTTGATCTTATTCATTTCTCCATGTATCTTGTCCATCCCAATCCTTCTCTTATGATTTACTACATGAGATGAACTTGATCTACTTTTCACTTTCCTAAATGAATGCTTTGGTGAGTGGTGTTGATTCCTTTCAACACTTCTTGTTTCTCTTATCTTCTCATCATCAGACCTGTGACTTATTGACTTGCTTGACTCTGTCTCCTTATCCATTTTATTTTCTATTCTATCCAAAATTTGCATCAACTTGATATTGAAGTCATCTTACTTCTCCTTAGATTTCACAAGCATTTCATTATCAAATTTATAGCTTTGGACATCCTTTTGCAGTACTTTTATGGTTTCTACCAAGTTATGCACTCCTCCTTAGATTCTGTACCATCAGCACCCGAACTGAAATACAAATACCGGAATTCATCATCATGGATATAATCTCTCTACACATATTCCATGCTTTTTAAATTTTTGCACTGATTATGTCCTGATATAATCTGCACCATTTTTTTCAAATCCTTTCTTTTGAAGCTCGTGTGCACACTGGTATTCAACATGTACCAATGTGCAATGTCAATATTTAAAATATACACTGTGTATTAGTATTTCACATGCACCACAAATGTTTCTTTGCGCAACTACAATTTTAGTGTGCACACCCGTACGCCATTTTGTTTTTGTGCATTTCTAGTGCCGCACTCCGCAATGTCAAAAATTTAGCGTGCATACTTGCACATTATTATTTTAGGTTCACCATGGTTGCATTGTAATTCCAAATTCGACCACTTACTAGTCCAAATTTTTTCCTTAAGTAGAAATTCGGCCGATGCAGGCTCATTGTTCAAACCAGAGCTTTGATACCAATTTGTAACATCCCTGTTACCAAACTTCTCTAATACCAAATTTTTAACATCCCCATTACCAAACTACTTTGATACCAATTTGTAACGTCCCCATTACCAAACTGCTCTGATACTAATTTGTAACGTTACCCAACTTACTACTGAGCAACACTACTCCAAAATCTAGTACACATATTCTAATCTATAACATTAGTCTACTAAAAAATACTTGAATTAACATGCTCTAATATAAGTTGGGTCACAACCCACAAATTTTACTCTTTTTACACAACTTATAACAATGGAAGTAACACAATAAAAATGCGCACACAAGAATATTGAGAACACAACTTTATTGTGTGTGTAATCCATTCTAAACATGTGATATCTACTATGCACGCAACCATTCTAGCATCACACATCAATTATGTTTTCATGATGTGTGCAAACTACTTACTTGTGCACACAAGCGAATCCAGCCTCTTGTACACACAAAGTATTTCCCTGTGTGCATGACCATTCTAACTTCACCTTGGAGACTCATAACCATTATCATAAGGTTAAATTAACAAAAAGAACTAACAATAACTATCATACTCATGGACGACTACAAATACAGAATATCAACACCACACTTACATGTGCAATCAACATTACATATAATAACAACAATAACTTATATGCAACAACACATGAGAATTAAATCCATATTAAACATAGATAATTAAGCACACAGTAAATGAGAAAAGCACATAAAGACACTTATCTTTTATGAAAAGTCACCAACTGCATGCAGAAGTCAGACATTCCTCCCAACCATAGACTCTTTTTCTCATATACTTTCAACAATAGGTCACCCCTGAGCTGGGGCTTAACTCCACTAGGGAAAAATGGTTCCTAATGTGAGACTAAGGTCTGATAATCAATAGAATTGTTCAGTCCAAGGTGCCATTGCTGCAACTAGCTTAAAATATCTCATTCTACGCATGCATGTCCCACCCAAGGAAGTGTTCCCCTTCTATGCTCAACAGTCCCTTGGTTGCCTGACTTCCCATCCATGGTTTCAACAACAGGTCGAACATGAAGTCTCAGAGCCCTGCAAATAATGCCCAGTGCACCAGGGAACAATTACCAACAAAACTATCACCTAGAGAGAATTATCACGGGCTTGACAACCCACCTCCTTGACAAAAAATATCTCACCTAGAGAGAATAATCACGGGCTTGACAACCCACCTCTTCGACAACAAAAATATGGTTACAATACAAAAAAACCCTTACAATATTTTTGTTACAGATAAGGTAATGGTCATCTTTCCTCGGTTGGTTCGACCCCTTATTCCCATCAGAATTGAATGACTCCCCACCTAGAATGAGTTCTCCCCAAAAAACACTCAAGCCAACAATATATATTGCATGCTTTGAACTAGGCACTTGTCACCTTAAAAACTATATTTAGCCACTTGGTGACTTGTTTCCATCCCTCAGGAACTTAGGATAAATAAATAGCCATAAATTACAATTTTTAGAAATATTAATAAAATATTCCCTAGGACTTAAGTCCTCCCCTTTTCATTTTCAGTGGAGTTATCCCCCCATATATTTTCACATGATCTGTCTATGTGCAATGATGTGATATTATTAATAACTTGAGTTTGATTACATTTTACAAGGATATGATCATTGGCCTATTCGCGTCCTAGCTCACCAGCCTCTTAACCACATAGGCTCTTCGACCTCAAATACATATACATCATATATATAGATATATACAATTCATATCGATGTGCATTTCAAGGTAATCCCTGCACACTTACTCAAGTGTGCACAACACTATGAAATGTGCACATCCTTCCTTTGATGTGCCACCGCATGCACTTACCTAGGTGTGCACAATACTATGAAATGTGCATACTCTTTCTTTGACAACAATCCTCATGCACTACTCAGGTGCGCAAAAAAACAATACTTGGTGCCAATGAATCACCATCCTATATGTACATTTACATTTACAATTGGTACCAATGACTCACCGACCTATGTGTACAATTACAAAGGGTTTAAGATTAGGGACATTACAGTGGAGCCTATGTGGCACTGCCATGTCAACAAAGTTTTGTGTCATAGGTGCATTTGACACCTAATTGGGATTTAGTTATGCTATCTAGGGGGGTACAAATTTTCATCACGTTCTTATTATGGCCACATTATCTTGATCTGTATGTCAATTATGCCTCCTAGGAGGGATAGAAATGTTTGGATCGGGGTAATTATTCTCATGTTGTCTCGATCAAGACATCAATTATGCTTGCTATGGGGGATAAAATTGTTTGGCGTGGGCTAATTATGCCCGCTTTCCCTCCATACATCAATTAAATGTGAATGTACAAGAAATATGATTGGTAAGTACAGGGATTAATGGATGAGAATAACACATATTAGAAGTTTTCATAATGTGGGCAGGATGGATAGTACTCGACCTAGATCAACTATGCCGCTATATAGGCTATGAGTGAATTTCAAGTCAAATGTTGGTTAATGTGACGTATGAAGCCATATGATGGTTGGTCATGATTGGTACCGTTATGTCCCAGAGTTACCCTTTGTATAACGAAGGGACAATATTCCATGGAATAATAAGTATCTCGTTGATTGGTTAAGTCTATGTAATCCGAGTGCCCCTGGGGTTTCTTAGGACGTTGAATCCATTTACATATTCAGAAATGCAAGTTAAACAACATAAAATTCAAATTTTTCCTAGATTTAGATCACCAGATTTAGGTCAAAAATGTCAATTAAACGTAGAACATTTAGACTACACCACCATGGGGGAAACTTGGGAAGGATTCAAGTGGTCTTCTTAGAGGTCACAATACTACACCCATATGAGGATGGTGCCACTAGTAAAGAATAAGAACTCCACATCAACGTTGACAGTCTAGGAGGCCGCAAGACAAAGAAAGGGGAGTCTCCAACAACAATGGGAGGACCAAATCAAATGGATCACATATTTAGGGGAGGAATCGATTATTCCAACAATTTCAAGGGAATGCGATAGTACAATTAGATGGGAGACAAAGTAGTTCATGAGAAGGAATATTTCTGGGTTGGTCGAGACAAATGAGCGTTGAAGGTGTTTGACCTAGGTATAGGATACCTTGGTAGTTGCTTAGGAACAATACCATAGCAATTGGTAAACATATAACTTTTTGGTATCAATCCTTTCCATCCCCACCATAGTCTTCTTCCTCAAGCTCATCCCCAATACTTTTCCTACTCTCTTCCCGTCTAGTGGTGTACTCTCCATATTCATACCACATTTTGTATCTTCCATTGGACCCTTCGATGCACTACCAATTTTGGAACCCATTGGAACTGTAATCTACTTCAGTACCCACCCACAGTGTGAAGTTGGTGACTGGATAAAACACCCTTTTAAGTATAGATTGCAATGGATGATTGGAAACAACAAGGTATAGTGTGCCTCAAGCAATAATCATTGCCTCAAATTTGTAACATATGGCTTGAGGACCTGTGAATACATATAAATTTAGTTATGATCCACTTATGTAAGAAACCTATGGGTCATGGTGGTCTCCATGGGGAACAAAATATATAAAGTTGTAACAACTAGCTGGAGGACTTGTGAATACATGTAAAGTTATTTATGATCCACTTATGTAAGTGATCTATGGGTCACAGTGGTCCTCATGGGGAACATAACATATAAGTTTGTAAGTAGAGAGATAACAAAGGAGAGGTCGTTTAGATATTCTTTAGGAGGAATCTTCATAGAGGAGAAAGTTGTAGAATTTGTATTACTATTTTCCCAGTTTTGTAATGGATATTGTATATGTGATGTCTGTCATGTAAGGATCCTTCTATACTTATGGGGAATTAATGGAATGTCATTAATGTTTTTGACTCATACTTTTCTTATATGTGATGCTTGTTGTGATCTTCAGTGATTATCTGCAATATTTAAGTGATATTTAATTCATCTCTTTAATAATGTCTGAATCTACCTACATGAAATATTTATATTTTAGGTTTTTCTTTATGAGACAGAAATCATTGTATTGATATTTCTTGTGGAAATTAAATACACATTGACGAGATTCCTTCTACTTTTAACGTTAGAATCCATTTCCTTTATATACTACCTCTATAATATAATAATATATCCTATGCTTATGACTTTGACTCTTACAATCATCCTTATATAGGTCACTCTTTACACAAATAGTTCCACAACTTCGTATTGATGCTAAGAAAAAACCATGAGACAAACTGTCTCTAACTTTACATAAACACAAATTAAAACAAGACTAAAAATCCATTCATCAAAAAATATGAAAGAGTATCAAATCTGTAGGAGTATGGTCCTTAATCTCATGAACAAGCAAAAACACTTCCTCCAAAATTAGTGCTTCCTTTGATAACTGATCAACTTTGTGGTTGAATTCTCAGTAGACATGAACGAAGGACACCTCTTCAAAAACTATTTTCTTTTCCATAATAATATTGAAAATAAGCCCCAACTCCAAGTTATAAATGTTACTTTTACCATTTTCCCATTCCATCATAAGTTTAGAGTCACAAAAGACTTGTATGATCTTAACTTGCCTGCCCATTGCAACCTTAAATTAGGATCCAGATGACATAGATTTCTTCTATATTGTTTGTGCCCAAACCTGCCCAATCTTGTATGATACTTTAGATTTGAGCTGTGAAAGATTTTGAAGATGTTTTTAATCATAGTAGACCTAGTCATGTTGTTTATTTTTCATTTTCAAGTTTAAAAAGGGAGGCCGTGCAAAAGAGGTAAATTTTTCCTTGTAATTTGCAAGGTATAAACTGTACTAAGTGACTAAATGAAAATGCACGACCAAGCTTCCCTATAGATCCAAAATTTGTTCTATAAGTTTTAATATGGATTTACATAAATGATAAATTTACTTGTGCATCTAAAGTTAAATTGAAGAACACGAGAGGTTTCTTTCATGCACCTAGAATTGGGATTTCATGTAAATTTGAAGGGAAAACTGCATCATCCTCAAATGCATGCCCTAGTCTCTAATTGATCCAAATATTGTGGTTCATCTTGCATAAGATGTAGTTTTTTATTTGACACTTGTCTATAAATTTATATTGGAATTTTGAGATATAAACCTACCTGGTGTGCATAAAGGATAAAAATCGCATTGTAAAACCAAAGTGCTAAATTGTTAAAGTTGGGTATATTAAACTACTTGCCCAAAGTTTGCTAAGGATCAATAATTTAGTATTTAATTTGTAAATTGATCATTCCAACATGTATAACTTGTTTGTACAATTAGTAATGTATTTACACTCCAAAAAGGATGATATCTATGCACAAAGATTCATGGAATTTTGATGAATCAAACGATGGTGGGTTAGGAGATAAACCAATGTCAGTTTTGCATTAAGAGTCATCAAATATTCTTCTGTGGAAAAATAGGCAAGAAATGCATAGTAAAACCATAGAAATGCAAAAATTGCTTGTAAAAAGTAACCCAATGTTGTATTATACCTTAGATTTGAGTTGTGCAAGTTTCTAGTGATGTGGGTTATCATACTAGACTCGCTTATGTTATTTATTTTTCAATTGCAAGTTTAAAAAGGGTGGTTGTGAAAAAGAGGCAAAGTTTTCCTTGTAATTTGCAAGGTACACATTGTACTAAGTGACTAAATGAAAATGCATGCCCAAGCTTCCATGTAGCTCCAAAAGTTATTTTATAATTTTTAAGATGGAGTTACATAAATGGTTAATTTACCTGTGCATCTAAAGTTCAATTGAAGAACATGAGAGGTTGCTTTCATGCACATAGAATTGGGATTTCCTGTAAATTTTAAGGGAAAACTACATCAACCTCAAATGCACTCCCTAGTATCCAATTTAAGACAACTTTGGTGGTTCATATTACATAAGATGTAGTTTGTGATTTCACACCTATATATAAACTTGTATTTTCATTTTGAGACATAAACCTACCTGGTGTGCATAAGGATAAAAATTGCATTGTAAAACCAAAGTGACAAATCGTTAAAATTGGATATATTAAACTGCCCACCCAAAGTAAGCTAAGGATCAATAATTTAGGATTTAATTTGTAAATTGATCATTCCAACATGTATAACTTGTTTGTACAATTAATAGTGCATTTACACTAAAAAAAGGATGATTTCTATAAAAAACGATTCATGGAATTTTGATGAATCAGAGAATGGTGGGTTAGGAGATAAAACAAGGTTAGTTTTGCATTAAGAGTCATCAAATACTCTTATGTGTAAAAATAAGCAAGAGATGCATAGAAAAAACATAGAAATGCAAAAATTGTTTGTAAAAAGTAACCCAATATTGTATTATACCTTAGATTTGAGTTGTGGAAGTTGTTGGGGATGTGGTTTATCATAGTAGACTTTCTCATATTGTTTATTTTTCAATTGCAAGTTTTAAAAGGGTGGTTGTGCAAAAGAGGCAAAGTTTTACTTGTAATTGGCAAGGTGTAAACTGTACTAAGTGACTAAATGAAAATGCACGCCCAAGCTTCCCTATAGTTCCAAAAGTTGTTTTATAAGTTTTACGATGGAGTTACATAAATGGTAAATTTACCTATTCATCTAAAGTTCAATTGAAGAACAAGAGATGTTTCTTTCATGCACCTAGAATTGGGATTTCATGTAAATTTGAAGGGAAACTACCTCATCCTCAAATGCACGCCCTAGTCTCCAATTTGAGCCAACTTTGGTGGTTCATCTTGCATAAGATGTAGTTTGTGATTTCACACCTGTATATAAACTTATATTGGCATTTTGAGACATAAACCTACCTGGTGTGCATAAAGGATAAAAAAATGAATTGTAAAACCAAAGTGTCAAATTGTTAAAGTTGGATATATTAAAATACCTTCCCAAAGTTCACTAAGGATAAATAATTCAGGATTTAATTTGTAAATTGATCATTCCAACATGTGTAACATGTTTGTACAAATAGAGTTCATTTACACTCCAAAAAGGATGATTTGTATGCACAAAGATTCATGGAATTTTGATGATTCAAAGGATGGTGAGTTAGGAGATAAACAAAGGTCAATTTTGCATTAAGAGTCATAAAATACGCTTTTCTGCAAAAATAGGCAAGAGATGCATAGTAAAACCCTAGAAATGAAAAAAATGTTTTTAAAAAGTAACCCAATGTTGTATTATACCTTAAATTTTAGTTGTGCAAGTTGTTGGGGATGTGGTTTATCATAGTAGGCATGCTCATGTTGTTTATTTTGCAATTGCAAGTTTAAAAAGGGTCGTTGTGCAAAAGAGATAATGTTTTCCTTGTAATTTGCAAGGTATAAATTGTACTAAGTGACTAAATGAAAATGCACACCCAAGCTTCCCTTTAGCTGCAAAAATTCTTTTATAAGTTTTAAGATGGAGTTACATAACTTGTAAATTTACCTATGCATCTAAAGTTCAATTGAAGAACATGAGAGGTTGCTTTCATGCACCTAGAATTGAGATTTCATGTAAATTTGAAGGGAAAACTGCCTCAACCTCAAATGCATGCCCCCATCTCCAATTTGAGCCAACTTTGGTGGTTCATCTCGCATTAAATGTAGTTTTTGATTTCACACCTATCTATAAACTTATATTGACATTTTGAGACATAAACCTACCTAGCATGTATAAAGAATAAAAATTGCATTGTAAAACCAGAGTGCCAAATTGGTAAAGTTGGTTGTATTAAACTACACAACCAAATTTGGATAAGGATCAATAATTTAGGATTTAATTTGTAAATTGATCATTCCAATATGTATAACCTGTTTGTACAATTAGTAGTGCATTTACACTCCAAAAATGATGATTTCTATGAACAAATATTCGTTCCATTTTGATGATTCATAGGATGGTGATCGAGGAGATAAACCAAGGTCAATTTTACATTAAGAGTCTTAAAATACTCTTTTGTGCAAAACTAGGGAAGAGATGCATAGTAAAACCATGGAAATGCAAAAACTATTTTAAAAAAGTAAATGTTGTATTATACCTTAGATTTGA
Organism: Picea sitchensis; assembly: GCA_010110895.2. Lineage (NCBI taxonomy): Eukaryota > Viridiplantae > Streptophyta > Pinopsida > Pinales > Pinaceae > Picea > Picea sitchensis. Next base: position 6,288 of record SNQJ01S0080252.1, on the reverse strand, counting down.
GTTGTGCAAGTTGTTGGGGATGCGGTCTATCATAATAGACCTAGTCATGTTGTTTATTTTTGAATTGCAAGTTTAAAAAGGGAGGCTGTGCAAAAGAGACAGATATTTCCTTGTAATTTGCAAAGTTTAAACTGTACTAAGTGAGTAAATGAAAATGCATGCCCAAGCTTCCATGTAGCTCCAAAATTTGTTTTATAAGTTTTAATATGGAGTTACATAAATGGTAAAATTACCTATGAATATAAGGTTCAATTGAAGAACATGAGAGGTTTCTTCCATGCACCTATAATTGGGATTTCATGTAAATTTGAAGGGAAAATTGACTCAGCCTCAAATGTATGCCTTAATCTTAAATTTGAGAAAAAATACTCTGTAATTTGCAAGGTTGAACCTGTACTAAGTGAGAACATTAAAATGCACGCTCAAGCTTATTTATAGCTCAAAAATTCTTGTAAAGGTTGTAATATGGTGCTAGATATATTGTAATTAAATTTACATATGTCATTTAAAGTTGAAATGAAGAACATGAGAGGTTCCTTTCATGCAACTAGATTTGGGATTTCATGTAAATTTGAATGCAAATCGACCTAAGAGTAAAATGAACACCCTAGTGCCAATTTTGACCCACTTTATTATACATCCAGCAAGGCTCTAATAACACCTCTAGTCACTATTAAAAATAGAAGTTAGATTGAAAACAAGTAAGGTGACCAAACTTAGAGATCAAAACAATGTTTCTTCTTTCAAAACACATAAGTCATAATTGGTCAAACTATTTGGTGATCAAAACACACACACACACATATCTTCGATGATAACCAATTGAACTATTGTTACTATCTCTAAAATTTGGCAAGAACACAATTCCATTAGTGTCACATGTGCATCTTTGACAATAATTAACAACAACTTACAAGAAGAATAAATGACAATGGAAAATATTTTTTGAAATACATGGAAAAAATTCTACACGCTAATATATAACATGGTATACCACCTTGATGTTGAAAGAAATAAAAAAAATATGAGTAAATTATTAAAACATTTTATTTTCCTACATAAACTTACAAGGATTAAATTGAAAATTCATGGTTTTCCCAAGAGTAGTTGCCATTAACTATTCATCCACATGTATTGAATATTCCTGAAAAAATTGGGATGCATAATCATTGATTTGGATTTTTTTTAAGAAAACATATTATATGTTCATGGAAATTTTTTATATTTAAGTGAAAAATATAAGTGTATGCATAACTATAATAATAGATTATGCTACAAGTTGTTTTTGTTTTAAATGAAAATATGAAAATTTGTAGCCTAGATTTGTTCAAAACAAATAAAATGTAGCCACATTGGTGAAATTCTGCTTAAAAAAAACATTGGATCAAAGCAATGAATGTAGCATTGACCACTGCAATAAATCTCCTAGAACATATTGATTCCTCAACAACCCTCAACATCTAATCATTACAATATTTATAACATATTTAGTATTGCATTTACACTCCAAAAAGGATGATTTCTATGCATAAATATTCTCAACATTATGATGAATGATAGGATTGTGGGTTATGAGGGAAGCCAGGGTCAGTTTTTAATTTTCAATCATAAAAGACTCTTTTGTAAAAAAAACCTCTTATTACAAATTCGACTTTATCAACAGAATTTAACATTCCTTAAAGAGCTGAGCATAGTACATACAAAATATATATGAGTGGAAATATCAAATTCAACATTGGCTTAAGTACATTGAAACCAATAAATTATAAACAAAATCTCTTGCTAACATATCTTTCAGATGAATATTTCTTGTAATTATCCTTTAGATAAACATAAGCCACATTGGTCAAATAAGACACGAGTCATTAGAGAAACAACATAAGTCATTTATATTAAACATGAGATATATAAAGTATTAGGCTAAAAGCCTAGAATGATCAAAATTAAAAAATATGTCTAAATCACATCCTCATACACAATACTTAAACTTAAAATGACTAATATATAATTATCTAAGTTTATTTAGGCTTCACCCATTTCCTCATATTGGCTAATTATGTAGACATTATTCCCAAATGAAGATGAACTAATGCCTCCAACTCCGTTATTCTCCTTACCTTGGCATATGGGGCATTTTAGAACATGAAGATCATGTTTAATCCCCATTAAATCATTCATAATTATGTTTGGTTTGTTCTCAACCATGAGTTTAAAGTCCATCGTGGGTTGTTCATTCCTTGCATGAGCTTTAAAATTTTAATCCCTTGCTTTAGGAGAAATCTTAACTAAATGAGTAGGAACTTTAGGAAATGTATCTACATACCTTTTTGAAATAACCAGTGTTGTAGGAACAACAACTGCATAATTTGTAACACTAGCAGTAGTTGTAGAAGTATTCACAGTCTTCAAATTATTCTCCTTTCTCCGGTAATTTGAGCCTTCCATCACCATTAGATAGGTGTAATCATCAAGATTCACAATACCCAATATATTATTATATTTTGAATACAAAATATCAATGAAATGACCCTTAAATGAACCTTAATCCTTCACTGGATTTTGAAAGTACAAGTTGACACTCTTCATGTGTGAGTTATGACATAATTAGCTCCAATTGATGGTTGTATCAATCAATCAAATTATGAATATCGTCATTAAACCTAAATGATGGTTTAATTAGTTAATAATTATGATACTAAGGCTGTAGTAGTTGGAAAATCATTATGATTTATAATTAGTAGGTTGTACTTTGGAAAACATTACAATTTGTAATAATTAATAAATTTGTTTTTTTAATTTTATCAAAAGTTTTATGTTGTCAT
>SNQJ01S0080250.1:76261-89611 GCA_010110895.2 Picea sitchensis | reverse complement strand
TGGGCTACATACAAATAGATATCATCAATATCTTTACTGACTGGCCTGGTCACAGTGAGAGTACAAAACCCTTACTACAAAAGAGAAGAAATATTAAGTGTCACTTCAGGGAACGCAAAGCAAAGGCTCACCCATTATGCATCTCCTACACGCGCACCCTCTCCTGGACTACTTCTCGCACCCTACAACGTTTCCTCTCCCTCTTTCGCTACCATCCTCTGTGCCTCACGCAACTACACAATTGTGTGTTGAGATTCTCAAAGATGTCTTTGGAGCCAAACTGTGTTTCCTCCACGACCCGTTGACGTCGATACCTCCTGGTTCTTCTCTACCAACTGGATCCGAAACTCTCTATTTTCTTGGTAGAGTTCATCTATAACAAGTTCGCCCTACTCTAACTGCTGGATGGAACTCTTAACGGGAGAACCCAATTATTTTTCCCTCCCCTTTCATTCCCTTCTTCCTTTATTAGAATTCCCCACAAGCCCTGACCTGTAAGTAAGCGTCGTAGACTCCTCAGCGGCGGGATGTAGACTCAGCTCATCTTGGGGGTAGTCTTCCTCCCCTTTTCCCATGTCTTTCCTAGGCCTCCCTCTTCTTCGTGGTGTTCACTCCTGTGGGGGCACAATATCCATCATACATCCTTCAGGCGTACTTATCTCCACCCAAAATTCTTCTAGAGGTGCCGACACCCTATCCAAATGAAAGCCTGTACCTCTTGTCAAATCTTCAAGAACACTGGGAGCCAATAAGAATGAATCCCAGGCGCGTTGGGGCTCAAACCTGACACTCCGGCTACCTCGCAAACCCCGTCCCTTGTTAGGAGGGGATCCCATAATGAAACAACGTGGTGGATTTGACACCTGTAGGTAATAAAGGACCACTACACCGAGTTTCTCCTGAATAAATGCACAAGATTAGTGTCACAGAAGCATAAACTCGACTTATGCGTGGAATTCCCCACATAATTCCTATAATTTATAGCTAAACAAAGCAGCAAACTAGAGCATGCCAAAAGAACACTCATGCTTCTTCACAAGATGCATTAAAGACTTAACGTGTCACAGTTTCTCATCATATGTAATCCAGAACGCTTAAAATGTCGTCGATCGGAGTTGCAGAGAATGTGTAGTACGATCATTCCAATCTCTTTAAACTCCCCATCTTCTGTTATTGACGAATGATATTTGACACACTTGGTAATACAGATTCTGGAGGCACTTAATGACTTCCTTACTATGATATCTGACCTTCTGGTAGCATACATGCGCATGCTCAACCCTGGTGTCTTTTCCTAGTTCCAAAGGTCAAGCAACTACTATGACGGTTCCAACGCTCGTATCCACCGTAATCGATTTTCCATGCTTTGGTGCACTGACGTGACTCGTTTAAATTGAAGAGGAGAAACAACATGGATAAAATACATCACAGGTCATTCAAAGGAACAACTAGGATAATGTAAGTACTAAATGATTGACACTAACGATCTCCATAGGTACGAACTGGTCGATTATGTTTGTTGGTATCTTATGTCGTATTTGCTCGATTGCTAAACTATCTCAACCCCGCTTGCAGGAAGGATTCCCCACACTGAACAAATCTTGCTCCACGATACCATTGATGAAACCGAAAGAAACACCGAAGCAGGATCGATAGAGCAATGAAGGATTCCAAGTTCCCCGAGTTCAACACCCCAATAATTTCATTTCATTGACCTGAGCGATGTGATCAAGAGGCATACCCAACAAGATGCTCTATGGACCGAAGAGTTTGCAAAAAAAAAGTTGATGCGAAGCTAGGGAAAGTATGACAATTTGCAGAACATCCGATCAAAGCCTGCACCATGCTACAGCATCTGAACTCCACCTTAGTAAAGTACCGGGTGCATGTAGTAGACATCAAGGGAATATATGCAACCCCGATGGAACATCATAGATTCCCATGGGACCAAACTTGTGAAAACATGTTTGTTAGATGGACTGAATACGAGAGCAGTCATCCTTTCCAAGAAGTATCTCAAGACGACTGTTAAAGAAATTGTTAGAAGATAATGCCACATGGTGATTTTTGTTTTGTTTAAACTACAATTAGCCATTAGTACCGGTTAAAACTTTATATTATAAATAAGGACATCGGCCAATTAATTAAGGGTCGATGGTTGTTGTAAGAACTCTTTCTTTTTGGTTGTTAAGAATTATTTTGAGACTTCTATGAATTGAGAAGTCCTTCTGGACCAAAGAAAACTATTTTCATTAGATGCATGTGACTGGACTTGGAGAAGAACTACTTCCTATCATGTTTCATGAGTGATGCAGTAATGAGTAAGATAAATTAATTCTGTTGTCAAGTTATCTGGTGCAATGTTTTGATGTTCTTTCTTTAATGATGAAGATAAATCGTTGTGTTATTATGTGATGCATGGTTATGGTAGATGAATTATTTTTCTTTCCATTATCTTATTACATATGTGCTTTCTTTTTGATAGTTAGTTTCTTAGATAATAATTGGATGCTCACATGGTTAATGTATTTGTACTAGGCCTGTGGTATAGAGTAACTGTCTGCATGTTAAGTAGCGAGTTATCCCAAGATTAACCTCTTCCCAAGTAGTTAAAACTTAATCCTTTTAATTTTCAAGTTGGTTTATGATAGCTTGCATCTCTCATATCAGCCCCACCCAAGAGAAAATACAGAAGAAAATAGTCCTAACTGAAGGAAGAGCCTTCAGAAAGAAACACAAAGCCCATCGATAAATTGGATGGATCGCAAAATTTGGAGAACCATTCCATTTTAAACACTGCAGAGTCTAATTGGGCCTCGATGGTGGGTTTGGTTCCTACTGTTGAGTCAATGGATTTAGGTCCCATCAACATAATTGGCGCTAGAAGGAGGGCCTAAGAATAAATGGCCGAGTATATATTTTATCTATCATTTCAAACAACCTATAGATTCGTAAGAGCCCACATGCATGGGTAGTCCGTCACAAGACATCCCACACATGTTGAGTATTCTCGAAACAGATAACTCACCCCAGCCCGAGGACGAACCTTTTCACCTTGAAATACCTTACACCCTTCCTCATGAGGAAGTGAATCAATTTAGGAGAATCACTAGAGCCTATGCCCGATATATCGGTGTGTTTTACTTAGCTCCCATACTCCCTTGAAGAAAACGACAAAACAGAACAATAGTTATCACTCCCGACGAAGTTTTCATACACTCCATAGAAGACTTAATAGATTTCGCAATTACCGAAATCTAGGAACCTCTCGATCTGATACGTGAAACACCAGACGCCGACGTCTCCGAGCCAAACAACTTTTCGGAAGAAGGAGAGTTCGACTCGGATTCCAAAGATATGGAGGATAATAATAACCATGAGGAAGAAAGGGAAATCTCTCTTCAAAACAATCAGCCCTGGTTGGTCAGAGATGTCGTGGTCGTCCCTGGACGAGTACATAATCTTCCCCGACATCCAGAGAAACTTCTTCCTAAGTACGACCCCGAAACTTCAAGATTACCTGAAGATCACATCAGTAATTTCATACTCACGATTAGACTTATGAACGTTCAACATGAAGACATAGTCTATAGACTCTTCCCCTACACATTTGAAAATTTAGCTTCCACGTGGTATTTCAACTTGCCAGAAGGATCGATAACCAGCTGGACTAAGTTCTAGAAAGACTTTCTAGATATGTTTGCAGAATGAACTACCATGAGGTCCCTGATGGATGAGTTGTTCACAGCCACCATGATTCTGAAAGAAAGGGTCAAATATTTCAATCAGATATTCACGACCATCTTAAACAAATTCCATCCCACAGCGAAACCAACTCAAGAGTTACAAATCAAGGTTTACGCCAACGCACTCTCGGCTTCTATTTCTATGTTTGTAAAAAGAGCCACTAAGCAAACCCTGGCGGAAAATTTTGAGGAGGCCAAAATGATAGAATTCCAGATGAAAGGATGTAAATAAGTCCAGGTCTCTCTAATAAAGAAAGAAACCCAACACCCTCCTAAGAGAGGACTTCTTCTGACTAGGCCCCCGGGAAAACTGGTTGAAAGACTCCTGACAAAGGTAATGGTGATATAGAAGATCTACAACGCATGGTTAATAAATTATCAAATGAAATTATAGACATGAAGAGAAATGCAGGGGAGGGAAACCAAGGCCAAAGGCCCTACAAGACTTTCTTTAAAATAAAACCGCCTTTCAAAGCAATTGAACCCCCCTTTCTAACTTAAATATCAATATAGGGAATGTTGCGTCTGATTCTTTTTGTACTTATCATCAGGAGAAACACTTTGAAAGAGACTTCCCTCAATGGGTCCACGCCATGAATTTTATGGCTAATCGGTTTCTAGACGAAGTCTCCCTAGACGTACAGCCAAGCATTTCGTTTATGAATATGGCTAACCAAGAAGAAGTTGACCCACCACGAGACACAACCATGCTGATATGGGATCCCGACCTGATCATGCATTCTGGCGATCTTTTTGAGTCTCGGGAACAACCCGTGGAATTTTTGGTGATACAGACGTGCAATAAGGGTCCGCCGAGCTTAGAAGATATCGATACCACCCAAGCTTCACAAAGTAAGTTAAATCTCAACCACCCAAAAACGTCTTTCACTTTCGATAAAAAGCCGATAAGAATTCATACCCAAGAGTCTCCCAAACTAGATTACAACATGGTCGAAGATTTGAAGAAGCTAAAGGCCAATATTTCAGTTATGGATATATGTAGGATCCCTCAGCAGAAATACTTTCAGTTACAAGCCTTGAACTCTGCGAAAAACCCAACGACAGACAATGACCCATAAAAAAGTTTGACTCACACAGGTCCGGTGGGAAAACCAGCTGTGAATGCATGTTCGGGAGATAGAAAAGAAAAACCTTTTGTCCCCTCGTTCCTCCTAACGTTTGAAATATTCAATAGAAACATCCACAACTGTTTAGTAGATTCTGGAGCATCCTCCAATGTCATGCCCTTGTTTGTCTGCAAGAAATTGAATGTCATTCCTCTCAAGAATGATAAACTTGTCATACAACTGGATAAGACCCAGGTCAAGGTCATAGGAGAATTCAAATACGTGATGATCAGGATATCAACACACCCCACGTTTGTCAAAGTGATCGACATTATTTTAGTAGATATCCCAGAGGCATATGGGCTATTGCTAAGTCGAGATTGGTCTGAAAATATAAACGATTACTTCAGTACGGACTGGGCACACCTTTGGCTACCATTGAAGGGATACAAGAACATGATCAGAATCGGTAGGGAGAGATATCTGAAACATACCGTCACTAATTTAGAAACCCCTAACGAACCCTCATCCACAGATTTCCCCATACTGAGCAATTATTCATGTGACTCCTACTTTGGAAACTTCTCTCCCCTCTTATCCAATGTTCCTCTTACTCAAATCTCCAAATTGATTTTCCAAGACAAATTGCCGATACCAATAGAAGACACCCTCTTCTTCCAAAACTTGGCACTAGAACTTGTGAAACGAGAGGTCAGGGAACAAGAAACTAATAAGGGAAACACAAATAGAGGTCCCCGTTCACAAATTTGGACCCTCTATTTTGATGGATCTAAATCTCAAGAAGGTTCTGGAGTAGGATGCATCCTCATCAATCCTATTGGTAAACGTCATTTCTTGTCATGTAGTCTAGAATTCAAATGTACCAACAACACTTCCAAATATGAAGCTCTAGTACAAGGATTAAGGAAATCCATAGATTTGGATATCAAAAGATTGAAAGTTTTTTGGGACTCCGAAATTATTGTTAGACAAGTAATAAATACTATGCATTGCAATTATCCTCATCTGAAGAACTATCAACAGGAGGTGCATAGGTTAATAGAACACTTTGAGGTTTTTAACATCACTGCGATCCACAGAACAAAGAATATTCTTGCTGACTCCTTGGCCACAACCGCTTCCAGGATGTCGCCTTTAGAAGATCATGAAGCCTCCCGATTCACTGTGGAACTACTCTACAAATTGTTGGTACCTAATAACATTTACAATTGGAAATTCTTCGAAGGATATGAACAAATCATAAACTTCTTGACTAACCAAGACAATTTCAAAGACCTCGCTATTGACGATGAAGAATTCCAAGAGTTTTCCACAGAAACCGATCTTCGGATGGGACAACCTATGGATAAATCAAAGGGTCACACGATCCCAAAAGGGATAGCTAATCTAGAAAATATTTTTGATCTCAAGGAACTATTTAAGGGACCCAAAAACGCAAAGACTAGTATCTGTTGTCGCCTACATGAAACTATAAATCTTGGGACCCCAGAGAGTCCAAAGAATGTGAATCTGGGCAAGACTGTGTCTAAAGAAGAGAGTAAATCTTACCTCAAATTATTCAGACAATACCAGGATGTCTTCGTGTGGTCCTATAGGGATTTGAAAATGTATGATACCTGCATCATTCAATGCACCATCCCTTTAAAACAAGAATTAAAACCTTTCCAAAAGAAGCTCTGAAAGTATCACCCATCCCTGGAGCCTCTTATGTATCAGGAATTAAAGAAGCTTTTATATGCCAAGATCATTTTTCAGGTTAGGCATTCCGCTTGAGTAGCAAACCTTGTTCCAGTGAGGAAAAATTCACGGGAGATCCACCTATGCATAGATTTTAGGAACCTCAACAGGGCTTCATAAAAGGACAATTACCTAGTCTCGCCAATGGAACAACTGCTGCAGACCGTGTCTGGCTCGGAGATCTTCTCTCTACTAGATGGTTTTTCAGGTTATAACCAAGTCCTTGTTTCAGAGGAAGATCGTTTAAAACCCACTTTTCGAACCAAATGGGGAACCTTCTCTTATAAGCACATGCCTTTTGGGTTAATTAACGCAGGAGAAACCTTCCAAAGAGCCATGGACATAGCTTTCCGGGGACTAATTAATAGATGCATGGTAGTGTATCTAGACAATGTAACAGTGTATTCAAAAAACAAAGAAGAGCACATCCAACACTTAACTCAGATTTTCGAGAGGTGTAGGAAATACAGTATATCCTTAAAGCCTAAGAAAACTATCTTCGATGTCGAGGAAGCTAAGTTGTTATGTCACATTATATCTCAAGCAGGGATTCACATAGACTCGGAAAGGATTAAAGCCATAGCTCAACTTCCCTTACCCCATAACAAGAAATCTATGCAGTCCTTTTTCAGGAAAATCAATTTTGTGAGGAAGTTCACTCCTGACTTTGCGGAAATCATCAAACCCTTACAAAAGATGATTCACAAATATGTCGAATTTAAGTGGGATGATGATCGAAAATACGCCTTCAACAATATCAAAGATGCCATTTCCCGGGCCCCAGTGTTGTGAAGTCTCGTTTTCAATAGAGACTTTTTCCTTTATACTTTCACCTCCGATAAATTGCTAGATACAGTCTTGACTCAGAAGGATGATGGAAACAACGAAGCCCCGATATCATTTATGAGTACTAATATTCAAGGATATGAGCTCAATTATCCTGCTATAAACAAACAGGCCTATGCGGTTTATAAGGCAGTAAAACATTTCAGGTCTTACATCCTCAAGAATCACACCAAAGTAATTGTGCCGCACCCGCAGTACGATCCTTGTTCACCCAGCAAGAAATGCAGGAAAGAAGGGGGAACTGGATGGTGGTGGTCCATGAATTTGATCTAGATATAAAACCTGCAAAACTAGTAAAAGGACAAGGTTTGTGGAATCTTGCGTTCAAAGCCCAAGATCAAGTAGATGAAGATCTCAGATGGGAGAATGAAATGACACTATGGTGTGGTGAAGTAGCATACATCTCCCTAGGACAATATTCCTGGTACAAATATTTAACTTATCTCCTACATCACGGGACTTGTCCCGAAAACCTCAACTCTAGAGAAAGGAGAGCCCTGAGATTAAAATATGCACAATATCGTCTTATAAATTCGATGCTCTTCCAGATCAATTATGACGGGGTACTATTAATATGTTTTGAACAAGAAGACGCAGACAAGAAACTAAAAGAACTCCATGATGGCCCCGTCGGGGGACATTTTGTAGGAAACACTACCGCTCATAAAATTCTGAGAGCCGACTATTATTGGCCCACCTTGTTCAAAGATGCTCATACTTATGATAGAAACTATAATACTTGTCAAATAAGTGTTGGAAAGGAGAAAAGAGCGGTGGTCCCACTCCAACCTGTTACTATCTCTTGGTCTTTCAAGTAGTGGGGGTTGGATATCATAGGAGAAATCACATCTATCTCCTCGAAGATGCACAAGTACATTCTTACTGCCATCGACTATTTCACGATATGGATAGAGGCCATTCCTCTGACTCATGTGAACGAGAAGGTGGTTATCCAATTCATAGAACAATATATGATCACGAAGTTCAATGTCCCTTATGTTCTGGTCTTCGATAACACAACTTACTTTTCTTCAACCCTATTGATAGAGTTTTCTCTGGACAAAGGAATCATAATCAAGTACTCTGCAAATTACTATCCCCGGGGAAATGGCATGGCCTAATCAACCAATAAAAACATGGTAGGGATATTAAATAAGACGGTTACATATGAACAAAGAAATTGGCATAACCTACTCTATAATTCTCTATGGGCCGATAGGGTCACACCTAAGGAAGCCATAGTAAATTCCCAATACTTTCTAGTCTATGGGAAAGAATCCATCCTCCCAAATGGACTCTATCTCTCATCTCTTCAGTTGGCTCGAGATTCCAACGAAGAACCCTCACTAGCCATGCAACAAAGGATTAACACTATGCTTGTGCTGGAAGAAGAGAGAGAAAAGGCTAAGTCAAAATTCCTAGATCACCAATAAATAGTGAAAATATGCTTCGATAAGCATAAGGCTAAAGAAAAGAATTTTGAAGTAGGAGACTTAGTCCTGAAGTGGGACAAAGAAAATGAACCTAAAGGGAAACATTCTAAGTTTCATAGTCTATGGCTTGGACCTTTCCAGGTAGCTGAGAAGATTGGGGAAAGAAATTATCGGTTATAGAGTCTGAGGGGAGAACCTGATGCCCTCCCGGTAAATGGCCAAGCCCTAAGACAATACTTCTAGTTAAAAAAAAAAAATATCAGGCCATAAGTCAAGGTCAAAGGAAATGAAGGAGGAACAGAGATTCTGCTTTCGCCCAGTGAATCACCATTTTTTGAGCACTCAACACACCCTAAAAGTCTATTTTCATTTTTTTACTTTTGGTTACCACTTGATCCTTTACACTGTCTGATTTTCCTTTAGTATGAAACTGATACTTGCGTTTATTTTTATGTTCATATTTGAATTTTCTAAAGCCTGCCTGAACATACAAAAAATAATCATCTTAATCGTTAAAGGGTCCTTAACAAGCTACTTAGGGAATCATCACACTAAATCTTCCATGACGCGCTTAGGATTTTGACATCGATAAACGTTAAAGGTGTTGAAAATCGTTTGAGAAGTTTAAAATAGCCGAACACCAATCTTCATCGGTGTCGGCAGATGAAATTATTTATTTTTACTATTGAAATTTGGTAGAGGTATCGCCAAATACGGACTCGTTCGTCTTCTGAAGGAAAACCAAAAGGTAAGCGTCTCACAAATGGTATCGTCGATTGCTGACACCCGACACAATTTCGCATCGGAGAATTACAAAATACAATACTCATTAAATTTTACATTTTTGAATTTGCTGACCCCTGACACCACCCAAGTATAGGTAGTCGAAATATATTTTTATTACTTTTGACGTAAATAGACCCCCTAAGTACAATCCTTACCCACCATTCGAATGCTAAATTGTGTGTTCAAATATTTTAAGCAACCCCGGATTGATTATCCACGTCAACGTCAATCAATATTGAAAGTTTTAGAGGGAACATATCAACAAATTCACGTTGCTAAAATAACAATTATAAAATGATATAATTTGCACAAAAATTCAGATAAAAGAACGTAGTTAATTTACATTCAAAAGGGAACGAGATACATTCAAGAAGCTTTGAGTTTTCATATAATTAGAAAAAATTCCCACCAAAGTTGGGCTACATACAAATAGATATCATCAACATCTTTACTGATCGGCGTGGTCACAGTAAGAGTAAAAAACCTTTACTACAAAAGAGAACAAATTTTAAGCATCACTTCGGGGAACACAAAGCAAAGGGTCGCCCATTATGCATCTCCTACGCATGCACACTCTCCCGGACTACTTCTCGCACCCTATAACATTTCCTCTCCCTCTTTCACTGCCATTCTCTGTGCCTCACACAACTGCACAATTGTGTCTTGAGATTCTCGAAGCTATCTCTAGAGCCAAACTGTGTTTCCTCCGCGACCCGTTGACGACGATACCTCCTGGTTATTCTTTGCCAACTGGCTCCGCATCTCTCTATTTTCTTGGTAGAGTTCATCTATAGCAAGTTGGGCCTGCTCTAACTGTTGGATGGAACTCTTAACAGGAGAACCCAGTTCTTTTTCCCTCCCCTTTTGTTCCCCGCTTCCTCTACTAGAAATCCCCACAAGCCCTGACTGTTAATTAAGCACCGTAGACCCCTCAGTGGAGGGGTGTATACTCAGCTCAGCTTGGGGGAAGTCTTCCTCCCCTTTTCCCATTTCTTTCCTAGGCCTCCCTCTTCTCCGTGGTATTCGCTCCTGTCGGGGTGCAGTCTCCAGCATACCTCCTCCATGCGTACTTCTCTCCACCCCAACTTCTGCTAGAGGCACTGAAACCCTATCCGAACGAAATCTTGTACCTCCTGTCAAAGCTTCGAGAACATTGGGAGCCAATAAGAATGAATCCCAGGCACGTTGGGGCTCGGACGTGGCACTCTGACTACCTCGCAAACCCCGACCCTTGTTAGGAGGGGATCCCATAATGGAACAACGTGGTGGCTTGGATGCTTGTAGGTAATAAAGGACCACTACACTGAGTTTCGCCTGAATAAATGCACAAGATTAGCATCACAGAAGCATAAACTCAACTTACGCGTGGAATTCCCCACATAATTCCTAGAATTTATAGCCAAACAAAGAAGCAAACCAGAGCATTCCAAAATAACAATCACGCTTCATGACAAGAAGCATTGAATACTTAACGCATCACAATTACTCATTGGATGTAATCTAGAACGCTTAAAGCATCGCCGATCGGAGTTGCAGAGAATGTGCAGTACGATCATTCCAATCTCTTTAAACTCCCCATCTTCCATTATTGACGAATGATAGTTGACACACTTGGTAATACGGATTCTGGAGCCACTTAACGACTTCCTTACTACAGTATCCGACCTTTTGGGAGCATACACACACACGCTCAACCCTGACATCTTTTCCCAGTCCCAAAGGTCGAGCAACTACTATGAAGGTTCCAATGCTCGTATCTGCCATACTAGATTTGCCACACTTTGGTGCATTGACGTGACTCGTTTAAACTGAAGAGGAGCAACAGCACAGATAAAAGACATCGCAGCTCATTCAAAGGAACAACTAGGATCACGTAAGTACTAAATTATCGACACTAACGATCTCCACAGGTACGCTCCGGTCGATTATGTTTGTTGGTATCTTATGTCATATTTTCTCGATCGCTAAACTATCTCAACCCCTCTTGCAGGAAGGATTCCCCAATCACCGAACAAAGCTTGCTCTGCGATCTCACTAATGAACCTGAAAGAAACACCGAACCAGGATCGACATAGCGATGAAGGATTCCAAGTTCCCTGATTTTGGCACTGTGATAATTTCATTGACCTGAGTGATGTGGTTAAGTGGAATGCCAAACAAGATGCGCCATGGACCAAAGAGTTTGCAAAAATAGCTGATGCGAAGCCAGGGAAAGTACGACAATTCGTAGAACATCGGATCAAAGTCTGCGCCATGCTACAATATCTGAACTCCATGTTAGTCAAGTATCGGGCGCATGAAGTAGACATCAGAGGAATATATGAGGCCCCGATGGAACAACATAGATTCCCATGGGCCCAAACTTGTGAAAAAATGTTTGTCAGCTGGACTGAATACGAGAGCAGTCATCCTTTCCAAGAAGTATCTCAAGATGATTGCTAAATAAATTGTTAGAAGATAATGCCACGTGGTGATTTTTGTTTTGTTTAAACTGCAATTAGCCATTAGTACCGGTTAAAACTTTATATTATAAATAAGGACATCGACCAATTAATTAAGGGTCGATGGTTGTTGTAAGAACTCTTTCTTTTTGGTTGTTAATAATTATTTTGAGACTACTATGAATTGAGAAGTCCTTCTGGGACAAAGACAAACTATTTTCATCAGATGCATGTTATTGGACTTGGAGAAGAACTGCTTCCTATCATGTTTCATGAATGATGCAGTAATGAGTAAGAGCAATTAATTATGTTGTCAAGTTATCTAGTGCAATGTTTTGATGTTCTTTTCTTTAATGATGAAGATAAATCGTTGTGTTATTATGTGATGCATGGTTGTGCTAGATTAATTATTTTTCTTTTCATTATCTTATTACATATGTGATTTATATTTGATAGTTAGTTTCTCAGACAATAAATGGATGCTCACATGGTTAATGTATTAGTACTAGGTCTGTGGTATAGAGTAATTGTCTGCATGTTGAGCAACGGGTTATCCCAAGCTTAACCTCTTCCCCAGTAGTTAAAAATTAATCCTGTTAATTGTCAAGTTGGTTTAGGATGGCTTCCATCTATCATATCATCCCTACCCAAGGGAAAATACATAATAAAATAGTCCTAACTAAAGGAAGATCCTTCACAAAGAAACACAACTACCATCGATAAACTGGCTGGATCATAAGATCTGGAGAACCATTCCATTTTAAACGCTGCAGAGTCTAATTGGGCCTTGTTGGAGGGTTTGGTTCCTACTGTTGAGTTAATGGATTTAGGTCCCATCAATAGGAGGTTTGGGTTCCTTTGGTTGCAATAGAAAGGGAAACAGTTCAATTCACAAGGAACCTTTAAGAACTAAAAATAGCCACCAAAGCATGGGAAAAACAGAGAAAGCAACAACTAGAAGCAGACTTGGTCCAGACATAAGTTGATCTTCAATCTCTATATGACTCTACAAAAGGAGGATTTGCCTCCCTAGAACAAAAAGACTCACTATTTGTTGGCAAATTCAGTGGATAGAATGCAGTGATGGTTGTTGTCATTAATGGCAACAGTAGAGACAGTAGGATAAGAACGATAAAAGCTCAGGAGGAATAGCCTTGAAGAAAATGCGCACAGCAAGAGCTTAAAGAGGAAAAAGGAAGAAGAGTCAGTGACCGTTGGATCCCATCCAAATTTCCCGAAAGAACCAGGACCGTCAGATCAGACAGAAGCTGCG
>SNQJ01S0080250.1:46751-62654 GCA_010110895.2 Picea sitchensis | reverse complement strand
TTCGTATAATTACACTGAAGGTGTTATTTAAGGGGAGGTTCCGCTGAGACCTTCGTCGTCTATCCAAAGAGTATAAGGACTTGACATCTGTTCTTAGCACGTGTCTTTTTGTTCACTGAATCCTATTTCCGTCGACATGGCCACTCAAATCTCATGTAGATCACTTTCCTGATAACACAACTTGGATATTCTATCTCTTACCGATTCTTGTGCATAGGGGAAGCGACTGAACTCGTGCCAATATTTCATGAAATGAATTTACAATGCAAAATAAACTTCCTGGTCTGGTTCGTTGTGTCTCTTGTTGGAGCTTGTAGATTATCACAATGCACTGGAAAGGTATTATTATCATCTCCCTCATGAAAAACACAGTCCTTGTCAAGGTTTCTGGGTAAAGAAGGTTGTGGCCACATTGAGGGAGTGAAATATCGAGTATTATTCATAATGGAAGAAGAAAAGCAGAGAAGGGCATGTGTCGTTGGGAATTTTTTTTTTTTACGGACTTGTTGTGCTCTCAGAGTCTGATCTAGGTGGATATTTGTGGCCACTAGCCTATTCCAATTGGCTCCTAATATCCATTTTTTTTCAGCACGTCTTTATGTACTGCTTTATAATTGTGAGTTCTACACTTTTGGGGTTGTTTGAAGCCTCATACATTCTCCATGTGGATACAGGTGGCATCTCGCCTAATCCAACTAGCTTATTTTGTATGTTTTCATGTCAGCACATCTTGTTGTACTTTCAGGGATGTTTTGGGGCCCTAAACGTTGTTTCTGTCTCTCCATAGTTAGATTTTGGACAGAGTCAGAGTCTAACGAAGGAATGTGTACTTCTCTTAAAGACCTTTCCAATGGGCTATCATGCACCTAAAATCAAGGTTGTATGGAAAAGTCATGACCCTAGAAGGTTGAGGTACCAAATTACATCAACTTACCCATAGAGCCCACGTGACTTTTGACGTTTCACCTTCCAGGGTTAGGTTTTTGGATGTCTAGGGTTTTTGCATTCATGAGTAATATGATAAGGGCCTATGGAGCCTCATTGTAATCCATTCGTCTCAGACGGACGTGTGTAGAAACGACATCTTTTCTCAGAGATAGATACCACCATTCAAGCAAGTTTCAGTTATGCAGTTTTACAGTTTCAACCTATTTCATTTTTTAATAGAAGATATTGTTCATTGGATATTTGTGTTATTCTTCCTATCTATGTGTTTATTGTATTCAGTCTGTTAATTAGTCTGTTCCATTCCTAAATCCAGATCAGTTTTATCAGAGCGGTCTACTCTTCATTCATTTTTCTTCATGCATGTCCCCGACAAAGTCTGGGTACAAGAAGTTGGGACTCAAACCAATCGAGCCATTACCAGATCCGTCACGCCAAGCCCGAAAAAAAACCATGGGAGATAAAAATAAAGATGATGGAGTAGGAGATCCTATTAAAATTTTGCTCGAGGAAGCCCCCATGCCACAAAGGAACGAAATGATGGACAACTTCACACAGATCCTTAGACGGTTACCCACGGGAGAAGCATCTTCATCAAGTATCCATGCAACCCCCTTCAAGGTACAAGTAAATTTTGATATTCCGTTATTTGAAGGACTGATAGATGTGGATGCTGTAGAAAAATGGTTGAATATGCTCGAAGGATATTTTTCGATCCACAATTTTTTCGATAGGGAAAATATCACTTTTTCACTCCTCAAGGTCATTCCCCATGTTAAAGACTGGTGGGATATTTACTCTGAGCAAAGGGTCGTGGTGGAATCTACAATTTTTGTGGTGGCCCCTACATGGGATTCCTTCCGGGACACCATTAAAGAACAATACTACCCTGTTGGAAGCTACGAGGACTAGTACACCAGATGGACTACCCTACGTTAAGAAAGGGACCAGACGGTACCAAACTTCACTAATATTTTCCATACCCTACGCACCAAATTGGGTATCAAAGATTCTAAGCATCATCTGGTGCTCAAATACCATGACTGTTTGCAAAGATACATTCAAACAGAAATGGAGTTCTTGGACATCACCTCATTGAGCGTGTCTTATAGATACGATGTCAAGATCAAGCAGAAATTTAAGCAGAAACGACGAGAGTTTGGATCTGCAAACCCCTCACATCTGAAGTAGGGAAAAGGAAACCCCAACCCACACATCAAGGGACCAAGTCACGACAGCCACCCTCAGGGAAATCTGTCCAAGCTGCAACACAAGAAAGACAACGAGAAGACGAAGAAGGACATGGGAAAATGGTGTGAGTACCATAAAATTCCTTGGCACAACACCGACAAATGTCGCTCGAAGTAGTCCCTCGTGGCCGAAATGAAGGCTTCCGAGTTAGAGGTCGATTATGATTCCGAGTCAAATCCTGAAGGAGGGAAGCAGATTATCGATCTTGAACCCAGTGCCACGGTCTCTACCACCAAATTCCGGCCAAGAGAACCAGAAAAACCAGAGGAATGGGAACACCTCTTTCACTTGCATATGTGGGTCAAGGGGGATCCAATTCATTTCATTGTCGACCGCGGTAGTCAAAAGAACCTGATTTCAGCAAAGGTTGTCAAGCAACTAGACCTACCAACCACACCGCACCCACAAGTACTCTACACCATCGGCTGGCTTTGTCAGGGAAGAGATCTATGTGTCAACCAACAATGTGATCTACCCTACAGAATCAAGCCTTTCAAATATGAGGTACTGTATGATATTTCTCCCCTTGAAGTTTGTGATGTTCTTTTAGGACAACCATATTTGTGGAAGCATCATGTTGTGTATGAGTCTAGACCCCGCAGTGTTATTATTACCTTGGGTAGACAATTGTACAGGATCCTAGAGGTGACACCATCTACTGCTATTTCTTTAATCTCTTCTAAGAAACATAGTAAGGTCATTTCACAGACCAGGAAATTTGTCTTCTTTGTGATCCGTGCTCACAGTAAGCAGAAGGTCACCGCCACATCTATGGCCTCTACACAATGCCTCTCTTTGTAGCAACAACAAGTGGATGGGATCATGGAAGACTAAAGAGACATCTTTGCCTCACCTACAGGGGTACCAACACACTACCAAGTCAAGCATCCAATTGGTCTAACCGTCGACGCACCTCTACCTAATGGGTCAGTCTATCAGCTCTCGCTAATGTAGAATGATGAAATTAGGTGTCAGATCCAAGAGCTTCTTCAGAAGGGGCACATCATACCCATCTCCTCCCCTTGTGGAAGCTCGATTGTACTGGAGCAGAAAAAGGACGGGACTTGGCGACTCTTCATTGATTATAGAGCCTTAAACAAAATCACAGTCAGGAACTGCTACCCCATTCCTAGGATTGATGACCTTCTTGATCAACTCAAGGGGGAAAAGTTATTCATCAAGATTGACCTGAAGTCTGGCTACCACCAAGTTCCCATCGAACCAACTGATGTCTAGAAGACAACCTTCAAGTGTAAAGAAGGTCTCTACGAATGGATAATCATGCACTTTGGCTTAACAAATGCACCAGCCACATTCATGCGGTTGATGGATGGTGTATTGAGACCTTTCACCAACTCCTTTGTGGTAGTATATTTGGATGACATCCTCATCTTGAACAGAACGTGGGAGGAGAACATGTGGCATATTTAGCAGGTTTTGAGCACTCTACGGCAACATAAGATTTATGCCAACTTGGAAAAATGCTCGTTTGGCATGAACATGGTCCAATAACTGGGCTACATTGTTGATGATAATGGGGTACATGTTGATTCATATAAGATCCAAGTCATCTGTGACTGGCCAGCCCCAACTACACTGACTCAGATTCAGATCTTCTTGGGACTAGCCAATTTCTACCGACGATTCATGTTGGGATTCTCCCATATTGCATGGGCCCTTAGCCAGGCAACCAAGGGCGATTGTAGGGCCAAGTTCATGTGGGGGAAGGAGAAATAATGAGCATTCGATGATCTAAAACATCACTTGTGCTTAGCTCCTGTACTCTCCTTTACCTATCTACAACAACCATTCGAGATTGATATTGATGCATCTAACTATGTTGTGGGCACAGTTCTCACTCAGCATGGGCATCCTGTGGCATACCATAGTGAGACACTCTATGATACTTTCCGGAAATACCCCACCTATGACAAGGAAATTTATTCCATTGTACAAGCCAGTCGTCAATGGAAACATTACATTCTGGGGAAAGAGACGATCATACACATTGATCACAAGCCTATGCAATTCATACATAAATAGGGGAAATTGCAGAAAGACCGCCACCAGAGGTGGTACACCTACCTGCAACAAGTTCATCTCAACATCAAGTATAAGATGAGTATCTCCAATCATGTCGCTGACTGTCTCAGTCGGCCTCCTATGGCTGCACTCACCACTATGAACCAGTCCTGTGGACATGAAGCATCGGAGTGGCCCCAACTTTATCAACAAGATCCAAACTTTGACACCACATATAATCTCTTCGGTGCAGGCGCCACTATCACCAATTTTCACATTCAAGATGGACTCTTATGCCACCTGGGCCATCTCTGGGTTCCTACAAGAGAGCATGCAAAGATGATTTGGGAAGCCCACTACAGTCGGGTGGCAGGACATTTTGGCATTGAGAAAACTGTGGTCATTCTTCAGAAACATTTTTATTGGCCAAAACCTTCACAGGACGTCAGCAAGTATATCTGATCTTGCACTTCCCACGCCATTTCCAAGATAGCCATCAAGAAGAAAGGTTTATACACCCCTCTTCCTATTCCCGAGAAGCCGTGGAAATCCATCTCAATGGATTACATGTCTGGTTTGTCGTCCACCAAGCACGAAAATGACTGCGTGTTTGTGGTCGTTGATTGATTTTTGAAGATGGTCATCCTCACAGCCTGTAAAAAGAATGTCACAATGGTTGAGACTGCAAAGCTCTTCTTCGAACGAGTTTTGGTCCACTTTGGGATACCAAAGACAATCATCTCCAATCGAGACAACAAGTTCCTCAACACCTTTTGGTCGAGTCTCTGGTCTCTGTTGGACACCAAGCTCACAAAATCCACTGCTTTCCACCCCCAAACCGATGGCCAAATCGAGGTCATCAATCGACTGATTGTGCACATCCTACGCATGTACAATTCTAAGAATCCTCGTACATGGGACGAGAGTCTCCCATATGTCCAACATATCTACAACATGGTTCTCCATAATTCCATCGGCCACAGCCCATTTCAAGTGGGCCTAGGATTCCAACCATTGGGTTTGGGACCCATTGATGTTGCACTTCCTCTTTCCACTACACAAACAGACTCTTCCCCTGATCATTCTGCGATTGACAAAGACACCAGATTCATTGAGTGGATTCAGCACATCCGCCAACAGGTCCAAGAGATTTTTCATAAATCCAATGCGAAGTACAATTAGCGCCACGATCAACACAGGGTACCACACCAGTTTCAAGTTAGCGACAAAGTCTGGTTACATTTGCAGAAGGAGAGTCTCACTGGGCCCCATCCGAATCTTAGTCCACTCCGTTATGGGACTTACACTATCACCAAGGTGGTGGTTAGCATTGCATTTGAGCTCAACACTCCAACCTTCCTTGGTTTGCATATAGTATTCAATGTGGACCTCCTTAGGCCATATTTTCCACCATTATTGGACACCTCTGAGATCGCCAAACAACTGAAACCAATAGAGCTCAACCCTGACTGCATGGAACAATCATCCACTGATCAGATCGTGGACACACAGGTCAAGGGCACTCGCCAACAGCGGATCCAGCTTTATCGGGTTGTCAAGGCAGGGCAACTCCTACACCAAGGCAAGTGGCTCACCCAGGGCCAAATCCAGTAGAAGTTTCCTCACCTGATGTGGGAACTCAATGCAATGGAGACCATTACTTCCTAAGGGAGGAGGATTGATCCAGGTGGATATTGGTAGCCACCCACCTATTCCAATTGGCTCCTCGTATCCATTTTTGTTTAGAATGTCTTTCTGTACTGATTTACAATTGTGAGTTATACACTTATGGGGTTGTCTGAAGCCTGACACATTCTCCAGGTGAATACGGGTGGCCTCTCACCTAATACAACTGGCTTATTTTGTATGTTTTCATGTCAACACATATTTTTGTACTTTTAGGGTTGTTTTGGGGCTCTAAACGTTCTTTTTTTGGCTCACCATAGTCATACTGTAGATGAAGTCAGATTTTGATGGAAAAATGTTTAGTTCTTTGAAATACCTTTCCAATGGGCTATCACGCACCTAAAACGGAGGTCGTATGCAAAATTTATGACACTAGGAAGTTGAGGTACCAAATTACACCAACTTACCCATAGGGCCCACATGACTTTTGGCATTTCACCTTCTAGGGTTAGGTTTTTGGATGTCTAGGGTTTCTTCATTCATGAATAATATGAAAAGGGCCTATGGAGCCTCATTGTAATCCATTCTTCTCAGATAGATGTGCATAGCATCCACATCTCTTCTCAAAGGTAACTACCACCATTCAAGCAAGTTTCAGTTCTACAGTTTTACAGTTTCATCCTATTTCATTATTTAATAGAAGATATTGTTCACTGGATATTTGTGTTATTATTCCTATCTCTGTGTTTATTGTATTCAGTTTGTTAATCAGTTCGTTCTGCTCCTAAATCCAAATCAGAGTCCTCCCTCAGTATCTCTAAATTCGTTCATCAAAACCCAAACAATGTCTCCTACTCTGACTGGGTTTCTTAGGTTTTCTTCGATGGGGGGATCTTCCATGTTATGTATTAAGTCATCCACCATGATACCCTTTTTCTAAGGATTGAAATGGCTTTATTTCCATGAATTCTTTGAGGTTTTGGTCCTTTTCAAACCCGAAAGAAGAGATAATTGTGTAAGTTCTTCTTGTAGGTTGAGCAATGACAATCAAGGGGATGGAGTGGGGGAAGACAATGTCCTAATAGAAAATGAAACATAGAACTATCTTTTCTGCGTTGTATACTGATTGAATTGGTGCCTTGTAGGGGTGTTTCCCCCATTTCCAGTGTAGTCAAAAGGAATTAGAACCATTGTGAGGCATTGTAGTGTTGGCATTGAAATGAGGATATTTGTTGAGCGGTTTATTCTTCTTGACACTCAAGTTTGTGCTGGAATTATTTTAAAAAATTATGTAGATTTATTTGGCAATGAATATGCATATCATATATTTTGGCTTGCTTCTCTTAAAATTACACTTAGTGGGTCATGTTTGGGGTTTAATATTCCAAGCCCTCTTGAAACTAGAAAAGTATTTTTTCTTTCGTTGTAGGATTTGATTAGAATTCTTTCAAGGTTTGGTCCTTGTCAAACCCGAAAGAAGAGATAACTATGTAAGTCGTTTTTATAGGTTGAGCAAGGGGATGGAATGGGGGAAGATAATGGCCTATTGGAAAAAGAAACGGAGAAGTATCTTTGTCACATTGTATACTTGTTGAATTTGTGGGTTGCTAGGGTGCTTCTTCTCTTTCCAATGCAATCAGAATAAATTAGAGCCATGGCGAGGCATTGTAGTGTTGGCATTGTTCGCTGAGGATGTTTGTTCAGTGGTTTATTATCCTTAACACTCAAGTTTTTGCTGGAATTCTTTTAAAAAATTATGTATATTGCTTTGGCAATGAATATGCATATCATATATTCTAGCTTACTTCTCTTAAAATTACACGCAGTGGGTCATGTTTGGGGTTTAAGATTCTAGGTCCTCTCGATACTGGAAAAACAAATTTTATTTCGCTATAGGATTCCAAATGCATTATGTTATTGAGTTTTGATACGCCTTAAAAATTGCATTTCAATTGTTTGTTTTCTTTTTAGGACTTACATTATGTTATTTTTCTTTGCACCAAATCTGTTCATTTTATACAAAACTATAAAGTTGATCATTTGATCCTTCGATTTTTCTTATGATCCTTGCAGTTTTTTTTAAATGAAATTTTTGGAGTTAATGCTAACATATATTTGGTGAATAAGAGTTTTACCCTCCATGATGGCATGCTTCATGTTTATTTATGAGACAACAATTGCAAATACAAAACAAAATATTTTTGTGTGCCTTAAACTCATAAGCAAATGATAATATTTTGATTTATTTTGTGTGTATACAACTCACATGTTTGTTTTCTATTGCCACTCTCTTTTTTAGTGAGTGATTGATAGACTGACATGGCTACTTATTTACAACTTGTATTTAGTGCATCTGTTTTGGAGAAAATGATGAGGCATGATGGTTCTTTGATTTTTGTTTTGAGTGGAGAGTCGTTATTAATTGAGTTGGTTCATGAGTTAATGGGTATTTAGGTAATCACTTGTGAAAAATAATGTGTTGTGCAGGTGTTTATCATATTAATTCTATTGTGTTTTCCCTTAGTGTAATCTTGTCATGTATGTGATAGCCATTGGAACTTTTAGTAGATGGAGAGATATGGAAATATATCTTTTGAGGATTTTTTGCTAACCTTTTCCTTCTCTTATCCATGCAAGGGCCCATTCTAGCTTGGTGTTTTCCTTGCATCAGTCTACCATGATTTGTTTCTTGTGACAAAGAGTCTTTGTGATATCAGTGTCTCGAGACCCATGCTAATAGTGAATTCAAAGTTATCACATCCTTTCAAGCTACTCAATGTATTCAAGAGGACTTGAGAGGGAATTGCATTCTTAACTTAAAACATGCATGATTCTTGTTTATTTAGTAGATATTATAAGCTGCAGATATTCACTATAAGGATCCTATAAGGATATGGTATTCAATTCATATAAACCTTTGTTTATTTCAAATCTTCTTATTTCAGGCCAATTGTAGATATTTTCATATTTGATATGTTTTGGACGTTTACTCCCTTAATGACAGTTGCACGTTCCCCACTCTTATCTTCTTTTAGATATTTTCATATTTGATATGTTTTGGAAGTTTACTCCCTGTTTACTCCCTTAATGACAGTTGCACGTTCCCCACTCTTATCTTCTTTTATTTTCTTGTGGTTCCTTTTTCTATATGAGTTGGTAGTTCATACTTATTACAACTTACTAAAATAATCTTTAGGTAGAATGTATCAAGAGAGATTTGTATATTTTGGAAAACAACATGAGGAAGGGATTAGAGAAGGTGATTGAAGGATTGTGCCAGTACTTAAAAACTAAGATAAATCGGCTCAACTAGACTAAAAAATATTTATGTACAGACATGCATGGTGTTGGTTGCCATTAGAAAAGATAATTCAAATTCACCACACAAAAAATTATGTATAAATAGGTTTTCATGTGGGATATTTCATCATCTCACATATGGTTAATTACATAGATGGTTTGTCATCTCACATGTGGTTAATTACAATGGTGGAGTTTTTAAGAAGCATTTCCTCTCCAACTACCTCTTCCATTTATGTCTGGAAAATTAGCGATCACATATCTTCGATTATTGCATGTGGTCATATAGCGGGGGATTCAAATTTGGAGTTACATGATGGTTGAAAATATTTTTCTAGATGTGATATGAAGATGGACCTTTTGAAGTATTCATTTTCCCTTAATTCACAATACACTTCGATGTTTCCTTTCTCCTGCTTCGAGGATATGCTAGTTTTATTTCTATACACATGTCTATGTCCATTATTTCTTGTTTATATATATATATATTATCTATTTAAATATTCACGTACAAACAATATCCTTCACTGTGTTTTTTTAGTTTGTGTATATATAAATATATATACACACGAAACTAAACAACACATTGAAGTATATTGTTTGTACGTGAAGATTCAAATACGAAATATAATGTTTCCTTTTTAATCAATCAAATGAAATATTATATATATACTAATCTTTTTTCCAATAATTAAGTCGAAGGCGTTCTTTTAAGGGAAAGGTCTCTTGAAAGTTTTCGTCATGTGTCTGCAACCAATTAAACATTTCCACCTATTGACACGCACCCAATTAAACACTTCCACGTACAGTTCTTCATCTACTATTAAAATTCGAGGATGATTTCATAGCATGATGACACAACGAAGAAATATTATTCTAACTGGCGTCCTCCAACGTGTATTGCATATTTTTTCTGCCAGTTCTGCAGCAACACTAAATTAAGAGCATGATGACAGGATGAAGAAATATTATTCTCACCGACGTCCTCTAACGTGTATTGCAGAGTTTTTTTGCCAGTTCTGTAGCGATCCTCCAAATTTAGAAGCTCCACTTATGTAATGCTTGACCGTTGCATTATTATTCCCTGGCGTGCTCATTCAATCATCTATTTCCATTGGAATAAGACGATTTACAACATGCTCTCTTCTGGTTTAGGGGAAGCTGTGCCAATTATAAAATTAGGTTCCAAAAATCTTCTTGTAGTGGTGTACACATCTCGAAGGCATGGACATCCATGGCAGCTGCTAAATATTAAATATTATATGAGAAAGGTTTGAACCCTCCAGATAATCTAACTGTTCCTCTAAACATATATACTTATTCATATACAATGTTTATACAAATTCATGTTCGCAATCTCTTTCAATAGCATTCAAAGATTGAATAAAGGGATCTTATATCTACACATACTCCCTCACATACACGACCTTCGTGCACCATTTAAAACCCATCAACTTCCATTGTCCGCATTTGTCATCATTTACAACTACTGTCAACACATTTAAATCTACCTTACGCAATTGAAGATGCAATCAAATCTCAACTTAGCTAAGAAGTGTAACTACTACACGCAATCAAGAAGTCGGTTTATTAAGTTGGTCGTCTGATCTTCTCCATTTTTCTATATAAAGACTCTTGAATGGACAATTTCCATTTGCATTATCAAACCTTTACTGTATCTACATTCTTCTTGATCATTTTGATAGCTTTGAAGATCAGTTCTGCTCACTTTCATTTGTTCCTTAACCGGTAAGTATATCAGGTAGGCCAATGAATTTTACATATATAAATTTGTAATCTTATTTTGTTTCATGGCATCTTTCATTTATAGATATGTGTACGGTTTAATCTTATTTTTCTTTTTAACATTTAAAGATTCTGAAAAAATGTTTTTTTATAGAAAAATGCTTTTCATAAAAAAAAAAAATAGGAAAAAAAATAACTACATGAACATGTTCACTTGGGACTATAGTCTATATTTACTTCATCTATGATATTGAAAAACTTGCAAGCTTGATAACACCACGAAAATTAATCAATTACTTGAAAATTCATTACAGATTCACCAGACGAAATGCATGCAGGAATAAATAGCCTTCACTGTATTTCTTCTCCTTTTCCCTAAAGATCCTTAAATGCTTTTCCCTAAGGATGCACGAACAATTAGTCAAGTAATATTAGGCAACACCAAGAAAAAAATAGGCTGATTCAATATCATTTAGAATGAGGAGCATTAATTTGGTGATAAATCATACCATAGTTGATTGTGTCCATCCTTTAAGTTGTCTCGCCCCTTGTGAAATTCCTGAAATGCACTATTATCATCATTTCGAAGAGACCCGAAATCATGCACTGCTTTTGCAGAGGCTTCACACATTCAAATTCAAAATAAATCTTCTCTGACACTGTTTTTTTAAGAATAAGCAAATGCAAAAGAGAATAAATACACATAACTGCAACAAGTTTAGGATATCAGTGGAGAAACTAAGTCGTAATGGATTCTGCATTGAGCTAAACTCTTTTGCATTCTATTTATAGGACTCCAGTGTGGTAATGATTCGGCCGGCATTAATACCCTAGATCGAATTTGTACCTAGGCTGGTTTCTTAAGAGGCTCTGGCTAATGGTAAGCTCAGTCTCATAAATGCTAGGGTTTCCAGTGTTGTCCACCGAAAGATAAGAGGATTCCAGAGCTACAACACTGTAATCATCATCTTATTTTCGGATAATCTGTGCTAGTAAGCATATTTTCCTTACCTACATGCTTTCAGAGAAAGAATACTCGCAATTTTTGCTGCCTGTCGAATGCTTTAATTTTCAACAATTTATGGGGGATCTGGACTCTTTTTTTAAGGGGAATCATTGATTTTCTGTGATAGATAAAATTAAATCTGGTTCTGTATTCTTGAGAAGTCTGGAAAAGATGCATGGAGACGGCCCCTCGTATTGGGAAATTTTAAGTAAAAACTCTTAAATAAACTTAAAAGGTAGAACTTTATGCTGCGTTTTACCGTTTGAGTGCTCAATAATACTGCATATTTCCAGTAGCCGAAGCACATAGAATCCTTTAGCTTGTGAAGGTCGTTGGAAGAACTTTGCACGACTTGTCGTTTTGATATTTTGGAAAATATACTGGTTTATATTTGTAACAATAGTGAAAGGCCCATATAGGCATGCATGCAAACACTCTGGTTAAGTGTGTGTTTTTCCATTGTGTACTTGTTGAATTATATGTCGTGTGGGATTCCAAATTTGTTTGATGTGTACGCTGAGTTCGAAATGCAACTCTGTAGCTACTTGGGTAGATGTTGCACCAATAAATAAAACAGAGCAATTCTCTGTATTTCTTTCACCGTTTGGTCCAATGTTTTGAAGATTGGACAGCATTACTTTAGTTCAACCAAAACGTAATTTTTCTTACCCTCGACAGTCGCTTTGGCTGGCTGTTGTATTATTTCAGAAATTTATGGTTTAATAATTGATGTATGTCTATTTATTTACCATTAGAAGCAACCCTAACCCTAGGAAGAATGCATTTTATCTGATTTATGATTACTTCCTACATCTGGTTAAATGAATATATAATCCATCTGATTCACATTCCTCCATACTATTTTCTGTCAAACAACTCTACTAAGACAAGTTAGCAGAAATTTGACGAGAATCTGTGCCCTTTTTTAATATTTTGTTAAATTAGCCGATGAACACTCAGAGAACCACTGTGACAATCATCTCAAAACATAATTTAATATAATATACTAAACGCAATTTAATTTAATGTAACTTAGAATTACAGGTCGGTGCAAAACCAAAAGTATTGAGAGATATAGATAGCTTCCCTAAATTGTACCACTGATGCTTTTGTGATAGCTTTCCAAAGAACTCAGAACCATGCAAAACCAAAAGTACTCAGAGACATAGGCAACTTCCCTAAATTGCACCACTGCGGCTTCTGAGATAGTTTTCCAAAGAACTCAAAACCAATTGTATTTGCCCAAATTTACAAGTTTCTCTTACCCTAAACATACTGTGATAAACTGCAAATGCATGGATGAAATTTTTCTTGACATTAACTTGATTTATCTGCATGTAGGCTCTAGCCTAAGGATTTATCATCCACATTAAGCTCTATTTAAGTAATAATTCCTGTGGAATCTAATTTAACATAACTAAGCGTAGGGATCTGACTAAGTTCATTTGAATACAGTAATAATATGTCTGGAATCTAATTTAACATAAATAAGCATAGAAATCTGTCTAGATTTAATTTCTCTTGAATCTAATTTAACATAACTAAGTATAGGAATCTGCTTAAACTCATTTGAATACAGTAATAATTTGTCTGGGATCTAATTTAACAGAACTAAGCATAGGAGTCTGACTAAATTCATTTGAATTTAGCCTCAAGGCTTTGATTTATCTCAAGCGAAGAATAATAATCATATAACACAAGGTTTGGACGCATTTTCAAAACAAAAAACCCTAAGAGAACCTCGAAAAATACAATAACTAAAGAAAAAATAATCTAAGAAGTGCAGGATGAGAAGAATAAAGCACCTGGTTGAACTGATGCAGACTCAGGGGCATCCTGTTCTAGGTTCGCCTGCCAAATTGTTGTTCAATAATTCAAAGTAACCGAAACTCAACATTGTCCATTGTTTGCAATTGTTTGCATTTCAGATAAATTCATGAAGTAAACATAGAGCTTTCCTGACCTTCAAAAATAGCAATGGAAAACTCCAAATAGATTCATGGGTTCAACATTGAATTTTCCTAAACTTCGAAAATAGCAATGGAAAATTCCACCTGTAGATTTTGAAAATCTGCATATTTTAAAACATAAAAATAAAAATAATATTAATTTATTTTATTTTTTAATTACCATAAGCACATACAATGATGAAGCAGCAAAATAGTTCATAAAACCCAACATGTCAAATATACCCAAATTGTTTACATGTTTTTACAGGGTCATGACACAAACATATATCACTCAACCAGTTAAATAGACATTTTTAATTATTGTGAAACTATTTTGCTTTATTTAATTTCTTAACTGAAAGAATCCGTTTTCGGACAGTAATCGCTACATGCCCATACCTTATGTTATCCACCACACAACGATTCCTGTGAATCAAAGAAATCAGCGGACACAAGTCATGAATATGAATATGAGGTTGGTGATGTCGTGGTTCTCGAGGAAGACAGAGTCAGCGGGCAGTCTATTCACGGGGAAAACATAGCCAGAAATGTTGAGTTAATATGACTGAAGAAGCTGAAGGTCAGAATATCCATCTATGAATAAAGCTTCAGATTTCTTTTTACCCACTCCTACCCAGAACTTGTTCGATACGCTGATCTCCATAGAAAGTGTTTTGTTAAGTTCATTCCTGCTCCGTTTCCGGGCCGTCTATGGACACCTCTTTGGTATGCTCCATATTCAGATCGCGCTAACTATCCATTTGGACGTCATGGTTCATGCAGTTAGCAACGTATCAATTGAGTGTTATTGTGGTGAAGATGTATATGGTTTTTCCCTGAGCGAGTGCTTTCACAATACACCTCACGCCTCCTCACATAGGTTTAAATTTAGCGACCTCACATATAACTCCCTCACCTACGACTCAATATTTTTTTTATTGTTTTTATATATTAAATTTATTTAAATATATATTTAATTTAAAATATATATAAATTTAATTTAAAATTTAATTTTTTTTTTATATATTGTTGTCATAATGTCTAATAAAATTATAAATGACATATTTAATGATATATAAATAATATTTTAAATTTGGTTTTTATGTGAATTGAAAAGTTTTAATTTGTATAATAAATTTAATATGACAAGATTTAAATTTTGATTTCTTATTTTTTAAATTTTAAAAATGGGTGAAGATCTTTATAATGATTTGATGTTGTCATTAGAAAAATTTTGTAAAGCATTTTCGTAGAAAAACTCAAGATTCATAAACTCATTTCAATATGCACAATAAATTCACTCCATAAGCAAATTAAGGAAAATATATGCTTTTTTTTTAATATGTTTTTAAGAATTTTGTTCAAAATTTGATTAAATATTGTTGAAACTTAGATTAAAGTGGTGTATTTCTATAATTCAAGTCCTCCATGAATTATTCAGGAAGATGACTCTAAATTTTATTCAATTGAAATAAGTTAAAAGAAGGTCTAAGTTTTAACCCTCTTCATTCTTTTAAAAATGGGGTTCACAATTTCTTCATTACCCACGGCCATAATATATTAATCTTCAACTTCTGAAAGAAAATGTTTACATATTAAAGAATAATTTCTGGTAAATATCTAAAAAAAAAAAATTTATTTTAAAAATCCAATTTATTTTAGTTAATAAACAATTTGTGTTATATATGTCTTATAAATGTGCATATTTGGAAGGTGAATTGTGATTCTTATCTCTTGTATCAAATATTTTTACAGCTCGGCATTTGTGAGAGGTGAAAATGCTTAAGAAAAAAATGTCTTTTAAATGGATAAATATAAATAGTAATTAGATTTTTGATATTAATTTAATTTGTTATATAGAATTTGTATTTGTTTTTTCTCAGTCGCAACTAATGAAAACATTTATTTATTTTATTACAATTTATATATTTTTTATTAAATAGATAAGTTGTAATAGAAAAAATAAATGTTTTTTGAATAGAGCAATAGTAATTGGTTTCTTGGCATCAATTTAAATTGTTATATGGAATTTGTATCTTCTTTAAATAATTAAGATAA
>SNQJ01S0080250.1:13220-40480 GCA_010110895.2 Picea sitchensis | reverse complement strand
CACTAGTCCAGGATGATGGGATGCCTTTCGTCTCCATCCTTTCTTGCCTTGTTTTCCTTCCTCTGCTCCACCGTGCGTGTCTTTCTGATACAGGCTGGGTTTTCGCTCCGATCTACTGGAGTGATGTCCATGTGGTGGACACAGCATAAGTAAAGGTGGAATTGGCTTTCCATTCGTTCCATTTTTTCCTTCT
Source organism: Picea sitchensis (assembly GCA_010110895.2). Lineage (NCBI taxonomy): Eukaryota > Viridiplantae > Streptophyta > Pinopsida > Pinales > Pinaceae > Picea > Picea sitchensis. The sequence goes on along the minus strand of SNQJ01S0080250.1, from coordinate 40,287 downwards.
GGCTCCTTTGGTCCTCAGCTAGTCTTTTGGTATTGGCCTCCAAGTTGCTGAGGCGACTTATAATTTTTGTGAGCACCTTCTTGTGGTCCATGATTGCCTCCCTTCTAGTCTCTTTCCGGTCAACGCTCATCTTTCCTATCAACATTTTTGTTCGCCAGGCCTCCTCCATTGTTTTGTGGTAGAGTGTTGTTCTGGGCTGTGTGGCCCTTGGGTCCCTTATCCCATCCGCTTCCTGAATTAGTTCCTTCCATACTTTTCCCTTGCGTGTGGTGTTGATTTCTCTCTTCCACCTGTTGATGATCGCTTTTCCCTTTGAATCGACCTGCATGATAAAGGTACCCTTGGCTTCTTTGGCCGCCTGCTCCATCCTTGTTAACCTCCGGGCGCTTGGCAGGGGTTCTTTCCCTTGGGGGCCTCTCTTGCTATGGGTTTTCTTCATTCGTACCATCTTGTCTTGTTTGTGGTGATTTTTTATTTGGGTTCTCCTCCTATTCCTATTCACCCCTTCCTGGTGTGTAAGATGGCCTCTCTGATTGCTTCTCTCTGTTCCGTGGCTATTCCTGGTGTTTATTCTCTTATGGGATATCCTCGACTATGGCCTCATCCTGGCAATCCTGGGCTGCTCATAAAGGTGTACCATCTGGGCCTTTTTCACTGTTTCAGAATTTTTTCTCTTAGTAGCTCTGTCGTAATCCCTGCGCCAATCCTTTGCCCTGCATGCTGTGCGAAAATCATTACCACTCCCCGTATCTGTACTTGGGTGAGGTGTACCCCTACTTGGCCATGGGTAACCCTTTTGTTCTTCATCCTTTGCCGCCGGCTGATTATTGTTTATGTTTTCCCACGGACAACCCTTGTACTTCTTCCTATTGACAGGATTGTGGTGTCGTACTTCCTCTTCTTGTGTGATCTAGATCTGCATTGTAACTCGTCTTTGTGTTGCCTAGATCCTGCATGCCCTTCATTCATTTCTGCGCCTCCATACTCGATGTGGTCGTCCGTACCTCGGTTGTCGTCACAGTCTTTTGCCACTAGTTGGATGCAGTCTGTTCGGAACTGACCATTCGGGATGTTACTCCAGATGGTGTCTAGTTCTGGTTCGTCCTTGTCGACCCCTTCATTAGCAATTTTGTCCGTCAGTCCATTTGCTGACCTACGTACCCAGTGCAACTCCACTGTGATCCCCGTCTGCAACTGCTCTTGTTTTTTTTTGTAGAGAATGTGCTAAGTGCCAGTGCCTCTGAATTTTTCCCACTCTGGTACCATTTTGAAGTATCCTTACTATGCTAATAACCAGTATGGAATATCCTTCCACTATGGCGTTTGTCACCCCTTCCTGGCTTAGAATCTTGAGGCCTGTCTCTAGGGCTCCGAATTCTACGGCGTTGTTGGTTGACTTTCCTAGACTCCCAGCGTACAGCCGGATGATATTTCCTTTACTGTCCCTGATTACTCCTCCCATTCCTATCCGTCCTGGGTTACCTTTCGACACTCCATCGAAATTTAGCTTGAGGGAACCTACTGGTGGTGGTTTCCAGTTGCGCTCACCTATTTGGAGTTGCGGTGACCGTCTTACCTGAAAGGGGTTGCTTCCTTCTTTTAGGTGGAAGGCTTCTAGGATTCGAGAGTCCTGGTTTGTGAGTTGTGCTCTTCTTGTCTGGTAGTTGCAGCTCTATGTCGTTTCTCTTGTCATGGAGATTATTGTTCCTTGATCTTCCCTTCTGGCCAGCTTTGGTTCCTGAAGATGTGTCGGTTCCTTTCCTTCCATATTGCCCATATGATCATTCCTGGAATAAGGATCCAACATAGATTCACCTCTTCGTTTTCGTTGTAGTTCTCTTTCCAGATGTTGATAGTTGCAGAGATGTTAGCTCGGATCCTATTGGACTGCCGGAAGATACCTGCTGCCCAGTCCCACATTTCTGTTGTGTAGGTACATTCGTCAAGGAGATGGTTTATTGTTTCTTCCTTGGCTTGACAGAGGTGACATATGGAAGGGCCTATGAACCCCCTTTTCCTTAGGTTTTCCCAAGATAGGATTCGGTTGTGGAGTATTAACCATTGAAATTGTTTTATTTTTGGCCAATGGGGGTTGTTCCAAATCTTATCCCATTGTTGCGTCCGGTCTTCTTGATCCTGGTCCGCGATATAGTGTCGGGATTCTTTTAGATTGAATTCCCCGCCATCTTTTTGTCCCCATATCAATTGGTCATTTCCTTCTGTGACTGTTATTTTTTGTCTCCCCAATTCCTCCTCCACTTGTTTTACTGTTGTTGCGTTTTGGTCTCTATTATGTGGAGTGAGAGTGCCCCAGATTCTCCATCTGTTGCGATCTGTTTCTTGTTTCTAATAATGGTAGAATTTGGTTTTTCCTTGCACAATCATCTCCTGTTGGAGTTCCTCCCTGTCTGGGTTCTCCATTCTAGGTTCTTGTTGCCAGGCATCCTCCCAGAATCTGGTTGTTCTGCCATTCGTTACTTCCCATAAGTTGTGTGTCTGAATCTAGGCTTTGTTGCGCCAGGTTAGGTTCCAAATGGTTGAACCTTCCCTGATTCCTCTAAAGTGGATTCTATCCTGGTCACAGATGCCCGGGGCATACTTTGCCTTCCATAGGTTTTCCTATGGTGTAGTAGTTTCTTTGAGCCAACACCACCAGAGTTTCACCCTGTATGCGTCATTTGTCACTTGCGAGTCTTGTAGCTCTAGGCCTCCTTTTCTTTTTGGTTTACAGACCCTCTCCCAAGCCACCAGGGACCATTTTTTCTTTGCTTCCGCTCCTCGCCACAGGAAGTATCTTTGGATGGTTCTTATTTTTTGTAGAATACCCTGGGGGATTGGGAAAATGCACATCATAAAGGTTGGAATTTCTTGCAAAACAAACTTGGTCAGAATAAGTCTTCTGGCTAGGTTGAGGGCTATGTATGTCCAATTTTTCACCCGTTCCTATAACTTATTGATTATTCCTTCCCAGGTTGATAGTATGTAAGCTTTTTCTATCAAGGGGATACCCAAATACTTAGTTGGGAGGGATTTTCGTTCAAAGCCCAAAATGTTGGCCAAATTTCTTTGGATTGCGAGGTTGGTATTGAAGAAGAAGATCCTAGATTTGGAGTGGTTGATATCTGCACCCGAGGCTTCCCCAAACTCTTCTAGGATTTGTTTGTAGGATTTTTCTTCCTTGACCGTGGGTATGCCATGAAGTAAGGTGTCATCCATGAACTGTTGGTGTGTGGAGGTAGGGAAATTTTCGAAAGGTTTGATACCTGTTATTTCACCTGTTGCAGTTGCGCTTTTTATGCTTCAACTGAGACCTTCCATCATCAGAATGAATGGAAAGGGGAGCAACGGGTCTCCTTGTCTGATGCCTCTCGTGGGCCAGAAAGGTTTGGCATGGGCTCCATTTATAAGTAGTGAGTGGCTTGTATTGGATACCAAGATGACTATCCAGCTGATCCAGTGTTGGGTGTAACCACAAGCTTCCAAAGTCGTGACCATATAGTGCCAACTAATTTTGTCATAATCTTTTGCTAGGTCTAGTTGTATTATCATTCCCCCTCTCTTCTGAATCTTCAGGGTGTGGATAAGCTCGTGGGCATGGATGATATTGTCCATTATTTGTCTTCCTTCAACGAAGCCTTCCTGTTCTTGTGAGATCAGTGTGGGTAGGAGGGGTTTCAATCTATTTTCTATAACTTTGGATATTATCTTATAAACCACATTGCGCAGCGCTATGGGTCTTTAACGATCAGGGGTTTTGGCTTCATTTTCTTTGGGGATTAGAGTAATCATTGTAGCATTTAGTGCTTTTAGAATGGAGGCTGACCTTATAGAGTCTTCCACTACCCTATAAACGTCATGTTTGACAGTTTCCCAACATGCTTTGAATAAATCCACTGTGAAGCCATCTGGACCTGGGGCTTTCCCATTGGGCATTTTTTGGAGTACTTGGTTAATTTCCTCCTCAACAATGGGTTTTTAGGGTTGTTATTTTGTTCCTCAGTGACCAGGCGGGGGATGTGTTGGGTTATCCTTAGTATGGCCTCTATTCTGTCTTGGTTGGGTTCCTGGGCTATCCCGTGGAAGTGGTTTACTAGAGTAGTTTTGATCTCTTTATGTGAATCTCACTCTATTCCATCCTGGTCCTTAATCTTCAAGATTTTGTTATGGGCTCCTCTGGCCATGGTTGTTCTATGGAAAAACTTGGTGTTCCTCTCTCCTTCCTTTAGCCATCTGATACGGTACTTTTGTCATCAAAGTGTTTCTTCCTGCTAGCATCGAGCTTCCCATTCCTGGGTCATTTGGATCTATTCCTTTTTTTGATCCTCCGTATAGCCATCCGAGATGCAGGTTTCCTGGAGTTTTTTCACTCTTTCCTCTATGTTTTTTTTCGCTTGGTTTATATTCCCATAAGTGTCCTTCTTCCACTCCTTGAGCTTGTATTTGATGTACTTTAGTTTCTTATAGAGTTTGAACATCCTTTTCCCTTGCTTTGGTTGCTCGTCCCACCACCATTGTTTGATTCGTTACTTGAAAGTCGGGTGTTCAATCCAGAATTTTTCAAATCGGAAGGGTCTATTCTTTGATGTGGTTTGGAAGCCTGCTTCTAGTTGCACTGGCCAGTGATCAGATCCCCCCCAGTGAAGGATGTTGCAATCTAAGGTTATCCCCTACATAGCAATTGATTCTAAGACTAGGAATCTGTCGAGTCTTGTTGCTACTTGAAATTGGTTCATCCATTTGTTGTTCCAGGTGAAGTGGCCATTATTCATTTTGAGGTCTACCAACTCTATCATGTCTATGAACTTTGATAAGTCTTTTGCATCCCTATCCAATCTTCTTTTACCTCCTTTTTTCTCCACAAGTGCCACGATGATGTTGAATTCCCCTGCCAGGATCCATTCGAGTTTGTTAGTTCGGGTTTTAAGGTCTTCTAGATATCCTATCATTCCTCTCTTTTCCTCTGACACTTGGGGCCCATACACATTAGTGCATAGAATCATCTATGTGTTTCCAATGATTTGCATGCGAACCGTAAGGGTGTGCCTAGTCGCTTCAGTTGTTATTAGGCTTAGTACTTGTGGGTTCCACAAGGTCAGAATACCTTCTACCATTTGGTGCCCCCCTATAGCCACCATCTTGTACTTGCTGCATTGTTGTTTACTGATTCAAGCCTGCATTCTGTGTGTAGTGCATTTTGTTTCTTGAATGAAACAGAGATCTGGTTTTTCCTAGTTGAGTATATTTCTAAGGATTCTTTGCTTTCTCGGGTTGTTTAGGCCTCTTATATTCCAAGTTATAAACTTCATTTAAACATGTGGGGGAGATTTGGGGAAGAGTTTCTTGATCTTACCCGAGTTTATCAGTAGTGCTCCAAGTTCTTGTAGGGATACGTTATTTGATTTCCTGCCTTGTTTCCTCCTCATCTTCTTGGGTGAGAGTTGTGGTTGTCCCTCGCCGGATTTGAATCCTAGGTGTCCTATCTCCCCATGTGTGCTTTAGTCCTCTAGCTTTGGCATCCTCCCTTAGGAGGAACAGGTACTGAATAAGGTCGAGTTGCTTTGTTGGTACATTTCTACTCCCTGTCTTTTCCATTGCTCCAGTATGTTCGGGAGATCTATCCCTTCCTTTTCCACAAGGTCTCTGAGATCAGGGTCTTTTGTGCCTACTTCGCTCGGGGTCATTTCCGCATCTCCCTTTGCTTCTTTCATGGGGGTGTTGTCATCTCTGGTTTCTCCATCCATCGGGGTTGCGCAACTCCCCTATTCCATCTTGTCACTTGGCCGAACAGTGGGATATTTTGTTGCTTGTTCTCTGGCTTCTTGAGATTTTGTCGAATCCTTTTCGTCTTCTGCCCCTTCATTGGTTTTTTCCCTTCTTTCCTTTTTATTCCGTGTCTCTGGGTTATTCCCTGCTTGGGTTTTACTCTTCTTTTTGTTTTCTCTACTTCTGGAGTTCGGTCATATAAACCCACCCTCATCTTACTGTGGTTTGGGGTTTTCCGCTTCCTATTTTTTATTAAGAGGGAATTCTTTGATCAGGTGTCCATGTTCATGGAATCTTCTACATCTGAAGGGGATCTATTTGTAATATATGTTTTGGATCCATTCCTCATCCCTGAAATTCCATATTTATGGCTTCTAGGAGTGCTCCAGACACATCCATCTCTATGCAGATTCTTGCGTAAGATGTATATCTCCCTTTTAGGGTGGCTTCTGAGGTCTTCACATATTTCCCCAGTTTGTTTCCTATTTCATCGAAAGTAGAGGGAAACCAATAATCTAAGGGTAAGGAATAAAATCTCATCCAGACCGACCCCTTTCTGAAAGTCTCTTTTTCTGGGGAGAAATTTTCCTTCCATGGCTGCATATACAGTCCTGTTGAGGCATGGAAGTATAGACCTCCCTCAAATACTCTATCCTTGTCCTCCAAGTTCATCAAGATTACTGTGAATAAGCCTTTTGAGTCTACGTGGAGCTCCACTTCTTTGTTTGGATTCCAGTGATATTTAATCCAGTTGCGCAACGTTCTTTCTGTGGGACACAAACCCATGAACTTACAGATTAGTGCATGCTCCTTCATCTGGTCCCTATAGAGTTGTGTTTGTGGATCCTATAGTATCACCTTGGGTATAATTGTTGTTTTGGGTTTGCACGGGTTGCACCCTTCTATCCCGTTGGTCTTCACTATGTCTTTCACTTCACTCTAAGTTTCTTTGGCGTCTTCTCCCATGCATGCGCTTTTTCCCTGGTTCTTTTCCTGACCTTTTTCTGGGTTTGATCTCGAGGTGCCTGTCATTGGTGCCTTGAAAGCTACGCCTCTTGTCCCTTTCCCTCTATCCACCACTACCTGTTTGTATGAGGGGGTACCCTTACACCCTCCTTTGGTGCTCATGTTGTCCTTTGCTATGGCCGCGACTTCCAAACCCGAGCTTGCAGTTGCTCCAAACCCTGGAATTTCTGGTATCAGAGACCAATTAAGATAAGGTGTTACATGTAGGTATATGATTTTATTAAAATTATCTTTAATCATGGCTTTTATGGAATATTATCTTGAATGTAATCATAGTTGAAATCTTTTTTAATTTTTGGAAAATGACATAAATTTGAGTTTAATTAGATTATTTAGTATGATCTAAAAATGAATCCAATTATCTTAATTCTTATTTATATATAAGGAAACATGTTTCTTAACTATTACAACAAATTTTTCCATTGAATTTTTTCTTTTTTGTAAATGAGTGTGAAAATCTATATTACTATAGAAAATTATAGTATAAAAAAGATGCAGGGACTCCCAAGATCTGCCAAAACGGAAACCAGATCTGGGGTACCAGGGATGCAATGTCTAATATAGCTAGGTAGGCCTGGGTCACCACCATGGGAAGCTGACCCAAACCTTTGTAATCTAGTTTGAAAAACGCCAGCATAATGAAAACAAATAAAGCATAAGCATAGTGGGATTAGCTCCTACAGTGAGAGACTTGACTAGGGCTTGTCCTGCGCTAGTCCAGGTTGATGGGGTGCTCTTCATCTCCTTCCTGACTTGCCCATTCTCCTCCATATGCTCCACCAGATGTATCTTTCTGATGCACGATGGGGTTCCATTTCTGGAGTAATGCCTATATGGTGGACATAGTGTAAATAGAGTTGGAATTGCCCTGCCATCCGCTCCAGTTTTTCCTGTTGGCTTCTCTGGTCCTTCGCGAGTCTTTTTTCCCCTGCCTCCAGGTTGCTGAGGTGGTTCAGAATACCTGTAATCACCTTCTTCTGTTCTCTGGTTTCTGTCCTGTTGGTCTCCCTCCGGTCCACACGCATTTTACCTATCAACATTTTTGTTCTCCAAGCTTCCTCCACCGTCCTGTGGTAGATAGTTTTCCTGGGCTGTGTAGCTCTAGGGTCCCTTATCCCCCCCACTTCCTGAGTTATTTTTTTCCATGCTTTGCCCCTACGAGCATTGTTGATTTCTCTCTCCCATATTTTGATGATCGTCTTCCCCTTTATGTTTACCTGCTTGAGGAAGGTACTCTTTGCTTCATTGGCCACCTGTTCGATTCTTGTCATCCTTCGGGTGCTCTGCGGAGGTTTAGTCCCCTAGGGGCCTCTCTTACTGTTGGTTTTCTTCATGCATACCATCTTCGCTTGCAGGTGGTAGTTTTTACGTTGGGTTCTTCCCATGTTCCACTTCACCTCTTTCTGGTATGTAAGGTGGCCCTTATAATTACTTTGCACTAGTTTGTGGTTCTTTCTGTTATACCTTATTTTATGGAGCCAACATGGCTACGGTCCCGTCCTTGCAATCATGGTCTGCTCATCAAGGTGGTCCTTCTAGTTAGAATCCTCTGTTCTAGAGCATGTGCACTTGATGACCTTGTCGTAATCCTTGCGCCAATTATTTTCCCTGCGCGTTGTACACCATTCATTTCCCTGTCCCATAACGGTACTTGGGTGAGGTGTGCCCAGACTTGGCCCTGGTGAACCCTTTCATCCTCCGTTTTTTGCTGCCTGCGGGTTATCTATTATTCTTTCCCACAGGTAGCCTCTATACTTCTTTCTATTGACAGGACCGTGGTGCTGTGCTTTCGCTTGATGTGTGATTTGTGTCTGCATTTGTAGCCTTGTTTGATTGGTGGGCAATCAGATTCTTCCTGGAGCCTACGTTCTCTTCAGTGCCTATTGCGCCTCCATTCTTGTCATAATATTTCATACTACTACTGTTGTCCCAGTCTTTTGCCGCAAGTTATGTGAAATCTGCTCGGAATTGACCTTGCGGGATGTTGCTCCAGATTTTATCTAGTTCTAGACCTTCGTTATCGACCCCCTAATTCGCTATTCTGTTCGCTAGTCCATTTGCTAACCTCCGAACCTAGCGCAACTCCACATTGATCCCTGTCCGCAAGTGCTCCTAGATTTTTTGTAGTAGCTGGGACAATTGCCAATGCCTTTGGATTTTGCCCATTCTGGTATCGTTTTGGAGTTTTCTTACTATGTTAATAACCAGCACGGAATCACCTTCCACTATGGCGTTTTTCATCCCCTCCGAAGTTAGAATATCCAAGCCAGTCTCCATGGCTCTGAATTTCATGGCGTTGTTGGTTGAGTTTCCCAGACTTCCAGCATATAGCTATATGATGTTTCCTTTATTGTCCTTGATTACTCCTCCCAAGCATGTTCTCCCTGGGTTACCTTTCACCGCCCCATCGAAATTCAACTTGAGGGAGCCTGAAGGTGGTGGTTTCTAGTTGCGCTCACCTACTTGGAGTTGTAGTGAACGTCTGCATGGATTGGGGTTGCGTCCACTATTCAGGTGGAATATCTCTAGGACTCGGGAATCCTGATCAGTGGGTTGCGCTCTACCTACCTGGCAATTGCGGCTCTGCGCCGTCTCTCATATCGTGGAGATTATTTTTTCCTTGATCTTCCCTTTGGGCCAGCTTTAGTTTCTGAAGATGCGCCAGTTCCTTTCCTTCCATATCGACCATATGATCATTCTTGGGGTGAGGATCCAACAAAGGTTCACCTTTTCTTGTTCGGGGTAGTTCTCTTTCCAGAGGTTGATGGTTGCAACAATGTTACCTCAGATCCTGTCGGACTAGCGGAAGATACTTTCCACCCAGTCCCAAAGTTCTGCAGTGTAGGTGCATTCGTCGAGGAGGTGGTTTGTTGTTTGTTCCTGGGCTTGACAAAGATGACATCTTGATGGACCTTTGAATCCCCTTTTCCTTAGGTTATCCCAAGTTATAATGCAGTTGTGTAGTATTAGCCATTGGAAATTTTTTATCTTTGGCTATTGGGGGTTGTTCCAAGTCTTATCCCAGTGTTGCCCTGGGTCTTCTTGGTCTAGGTTCTCCATATAGTGTCAAAATTCTTTCAGGTTGAATTCCCCTCTGTCCTTTTGTCCCCACCTCAATTGGTCCTCTCCTTTCGTGACTGTTATTTTCCATCTTACCAATTCCTTCTCCACCTCTTTTACTATTGTTGCGGGCGTGTCGTTGTTCTGTGGAATAATCTTGTCCCAGATTCTCCATTTGTTGCTATCTGTTTCCTGTTTCCAGTATTGGTAGACGTTGATTTTACCTTGCGTTATTAGATCCTGTTGGAGTATCCCTTTGTCTATTGCATAGCATTATAGGTCTGTACCGATCAGGGGTTTTGGCTTCATTTTCTTTGGGTATTAGTGTGATCATTGTGACTTTTAGTGCTTTAAGGATGGAGGTGGACCTTCTAGAGTCTTATACTACCTTGTAAATGTCATGTTTAACGGTTTCCGAGAAGGCTTTGAACAACTCCACTGTGAAGCCATCTGGACCTAGTGCTTTCCCACTGGGCATTTCCTGGAGAGCCTAGTCAACTTCTTCCGTGGTAATAGGTTTGTTTAGGGAGATGTTTTGTTCCTCTATGACCAAGCGTGGAATATGCTGGGTTATATTTTGAATGGCCTCCGATATGTCTTGGTGAGGTTTTTGGGCTATCTCGTGGAAGTGTTTGACCAGAGCGGTTTCAATCTCTTGATGTGACTCGCGCTCGATTCCATCCTGGTCCTTGATCTTCAGGATTTTGTTGTGGGCTCTTCTGGCCATGGTTGTTCTATAGAAAAACTTGATGTTCTGCTCTCCCTCTTTTATCCATAGGATGCAGGACTTTTGACACTAGAGTGTTTCTTCCTGTTGGCATCGCGCCTCCCAATCTTGGGTCATTTGGATCTCTTCCTTTTTCCAATCCTCAGTATAACCTTCCCGCATGCAGGTTTCTTGGAATTTTTTCATTTTTTCTTCTATGTTGTTTTTATCTTTTTTTTTTATTCCCGAAGGTATCCTTGTTCCACTCTTTGAGCTTGATTTTGATGTACTTAAGTTTCTTATGAAGTTTGAACATCCTTTTCCCTTTCTCCGGTTTCTCCTCCCGCCACCATTGTTTGATTCTTTCCTTGAAAGTCGGGTGATCAATCCAGAATTTCTCGAATCTGAAGGGTCTGTTCTTTGGTGTTGTTTGGAAGCCTGCTTCCAATTGCACTGGCCAGTGATCAAATCCACCCCAGGGAAGGATGTTGCAATCTAAGTTTATACTGTGCATAATGATTGACTCTAATATAAGGAATATGTCGAGTCTTGTAGCTACCTGAAACTAGTTCATCCGTTTATTGTTCTAGGTCAACTGTCCATTCTTAGTTTTGAGATCTACCAGCTCCGCTCTATCGATGAGATTTGAAAACTCCTCTACATCCCTATCCAATCTTCTTGTACCTCCTTTATTTTCCACAAGTGAGGTGATGATGTTGAAGTCCCCTGCCAGGATCTAGTGGAGGTTGGTGGATCAGGCTTTTATATCTTCTAGGTCTCATATCATTCCTCTCTTTTCCTCTGTCCATAACTCCTTTGCGTTTCCAATGATTTGCATGTGTACCGTTAGGGTGTACTTGGTTGCTTCGTTTTCTATTAGATTTAGAATTTTTGGGTTCCACAAAGTGAGAATGCCACCTAACCTCTGGTGGTCTTTGATGGCTACCATCTTGTACTTGCGCTAGTGTTGTTTACTGATTGCCTCCATTCTTTCTGTAGTGCATTTCGTCTATTGAATGAAACAGAGATCTGGTTGTTCCTGCTTTAGTTTATTCCTAAGCATTCTTTGTTTTCTTGGGTTGTTTAGGCCTCTTATATTCCAAGTTATAACCTTCATTTAAACATGTGGGGGGGAGTGGGGAAATATTTTCTTGATCTTACCCGAATTTATCAGTAGCGATCCCAGCTCCTGTAGGGCTACGATGTTTGATTTCCTACCTTTTTTCCTCTTCATCTGCTTGGGTGATAGTTGTGGTTGTCCCTCCCCGGCTTTGACTCCTAGGTGTCCTATCTCCCCATGTGTGTGTTTTTGTCCTCTATCTTTGGCTTCCTCTCGTAGTAGAAATAGGTACTGGATGTGGTCAAGTTTCTCTATTGGTACGTTGTCGAATCCTTGCCTTTTGCAACATGTCAATTGAGTGTTATTGCTGTGAAGATGTATATGGTTTTTCCCTGAGTCGGTGCTTTCACAATACATCTCACACCTCCTCACATAGGTTTAGATTTAGTGACCTTACATATAACTCCCTCACCCACGACTGAATTTTTTTTTTATTGTTTTTATATATGAAATTTATTTAAATACATATTTAATTTAAAATATATATAAATTTGATTTAAAATTTTAATTTTTTTTGATATATATTGTTGTCATAATGTACAATAAAATTATAAATGATATATTTAATGATATATAAATAATATTTTAAATTTAGTTTCTATGTCAATTGAAAAGTTTTAATTTGTATAATAAATTTAATATGACAAGATTTAAACTTTGATTTCTTATTTTTTAAATTTCGAAAATGAGTGAAGTTCTTTATAATGATTTGATGTTGTCATTAGAATAATTTTGTAAAGCATTTTCATAGAAAAACTCAAGATTCATAAACTCATTTCAATCTGCACAATAAATTCACTCCATAAGCAAATTAATTTCACATTGGAAAATATATGCTTTCTTTTTAATATGTTTTTATGAATTTTGTCCAAATTTTGGTTAAATATTGTTGGAACTTAGATTAAAGTGGTGCATCTCTATAATTCAAGTCCTCCATGAATTATTCAGGAAGATGACTCTAAATTAGGAAAGGAAATTAGTCTTTTAAAAACTTTTTAGATTATACAAAACAAAATTAGTGAGTTATGTTTAACTTGATCTAGAACAAAGGAAAATTATTCAATTGAAATAAGTTAAAAGAGGGTCTAAGTTTTAACCCTCTTCATTCTTTTAAAAATGGGGTTCACAATTTCTTCATTACCCATGGCCATAATATATTAATCTTCAACTTCTAAAAGAGGATGTTTACATATTAAAGAATAATTATCTAAAAAAAATAATTTATTTTAAAAATCCAATTTATTTTAGTTAATAAACAATTTGTGTTATATATGTCTTATAAATGTGCATATTTGGAAGGTGAATTGTGATTCTTATCTCTTGTATCCAATATTTTTAGGGCTCAACATTTGTGAGAGGTGAAAATGCTTCAGAAAAAAATGTCTTTTAAATGGATAAATATAAATAGTAATTAGATTCTTGATATTAATTTAATTTGTTATATAGAATTTGTATTTGTTTTTTCTAAGTTGTAACTAATGAAAAAATTTATTTTTTCTATTACAATTTATCTATTTTTTATTAAATAGATAAGTTGTAATAGAAAAAAAAATGTTTTTTAAATAGAGCAATAGTAATTGGTTTCTTGGCATCAATTTAAATTGTTATATGGAATTTGTATCTTCTTTAAATAATTAAGATAAGGTGTTTTTTTTTTGTGAGTGAGTGTAAATTCCTGTATTACAGAGAGAAGTAATGATACAAAAAAGAAAAGGGGAGTCCCTTAATCTGCCAAAAAGGAAACCGAATCAGGGATCTCGAAGTTGCGTTGACTAAGATAGCAGGGGGTTGGGCCGCCACCATGGGAAACTGACCTAGTCCTCTGAAGGGAAGTTTGATAAACTGAAACATAACATATACAAAAGACATAACCAACAAAAATGGGTAGCTCCTACACTGAATACAACTTGACCGAGGCCTAATCCTCCACTAGTCGAGGATGATGGGATGCCTTTCGTCTCCATCCTTTCTTTCCTCGTTCTCCTTCCTCTACTCCACTATGCACGTCTTTCTGATACAAGCTGGGTTTCCGCTCCGGTCTACTGGAGTGATGTCCATGTGGTGGACATAGCGTAAGTAAAGGTGGAATTGGCTTTCCATTCGTTCCATTTTTTCCTTCTGGCTCCTCTGGTCCTCAGCTAGTCTTTTGGTACTGGCCTCCAAGTTGCTAAGGCGACTCAGAATTTCTGTGAGCACCTTCTTTTGGTCCCTGATTGCCTCCCTTCTAGTATGTTTCCGGTCAGCACTTAGATTTCCTATCACCATTTTTGTTCGCCAGGCCTCCTCCATTGTTTTGTGGTAGAGTGTTGTTCTGGGTTATGTGGCCCCCGGGTCCCTTATCTCGTACGCTTCCTGAATTAGTTCCTTCCATACTTTTCCCTTGTGTGTGGTGTTGATTTCTCTCTCCCACCTATTGATGATCTCTTTTCCCTTTGAATCAACCTGCATGAGAAAGGTACCCTTGGCTTCTCTAGCCGCCTGCTCCATCCTTGTTATCCTCTGGCCGCTTGGCGGGGGTTCTTTCACCTGGGGGCCTCTCTTGCTATGGGTTTTCTTCATTCGTACCATCTCATCTTGTTTTTGGTGATTTTTTATTTGGGTTCTCCTCCTGTTCCTATTCACCCCTTCCTGGTGTGTAAGATGGCCTATGTGATTGCTTCTCTCTGTTTCGTGGCTATTCCTGGTGTTTATTCTCTTATGGGATCTCCCTGACTGTGGCCTCATCCTGGAAATCCTGGGCCACTCATAAAGGTGTACCATCTGGGCCTTTTTCACTGTTTCAATTTTTTTTCTCTTGGTAGCTCTGTCGTAATCCCTGCGCCAATCCTTTGTCCAGCATGCTGTGCGAAAATCATTACCACTCCCCGTATCTGTACTTGAGTGAGTTGTACCCCTATTTGGCCATGGGGAACCCTTTTGTTCATTATTTTTTATTTTTTCCCATGGACAACCCCTGTACTTCTTCCTATTGACAGGACTGTGGTGTCGTACTTCCTCTTGTTGTGTGAACTAGATCTGCATTGTAACTCGTGTTTGAGTGGTGGGTTATCGGATTCTACTTGGATCTTGCATGCCCTTCATTTATTTTTGTGCCTCCATACTCGATGTGGTCGTCCATACCTCGGTTGTCGTCACAGTCTTTTGCCACTAGTTGGATGGAGTCTGTTCAGAACTAACCATTCGGGATGTTACTCCAGATGGTGTCCAGTTCCGGTCCTTCCTTATCGACCCCTTCATTAGAAATTATGTATGCTAGTCCATTTGCTGAGCTCTGTACCTAGCGCAACTCCACTGTGATCCCCATCTGCAATTGCTCCTAGATTTTTTTGTAGATAATGTGCTAAGTGCCAGTGCCTCTAAATTTTTCCCACTCTGGTACCATTTTGAAGTATCCTTACTGTGCTAATAACCAGTGTGGAATATCCTTCCACTATGGCATTTGTCACCCCTTCCCGGCTTAGAATCTTGAGGCCTATCTCTAGGGCTCTGAATTCTGCAGCATTGTTGGTTGAGTTTCCCAGACTCCCAGCATACAACTGGATGATATTTCCTTTACTGTCCCTGATTACTCCTCCCGTTCCTTTCCATCCTGGGTTACCTTTCGACGCCCCGCCGAAATTTAGCTTGAGAGAACCTACTGGTGGTGGTTTCCAGTTACACTCACCTATTTGGAGTTGCGGTGACTATCTTACCTGAAAGGGGTTGCGTTCTTCTTTCAGGTGGAAGGCTTCTAGGATTCGAGAGGCCTGGTCTGTGAGTTGCACTGTTCCTGTCTGGTAGTTGCGGCTCTGTGTCATTTCTCTTGTCATGGAGATTATTGTTTCCTTGATCTTCCCTTCTGGCCAACTTTGGTTCATGAAGATGCATCGGTTCCTTTCCTTCCATATTTCCCATATGATCATTCCTGGGATGAGGATCCAACATAGATTCACCTCTTCGTTTTCACTGTAGTTCTCTTTCCAAATGTTGATAGTTGCGGAGATGTTATCTTTGATCCTATTGGACTGTCGGAAGATACCTGCCGCCCAGTCCCAGATTTCTATTTTGTAGGTGCATTCGTCAAGGAGATGGTTCATTGTTTCTTCCTTGACTTGACAGAGGTGACATATGGAAGGGCCTATGAACCCCCTTTTCCTTAGGTTTTCCCAAGTTAGGATTTGGTTGTGGTGTATTAACCATTGAAATTATTTTATTTTTGGCCAATGGGGGTTGTTCCAAAGCTTATCCCATTGTGGCATCAGGTCTTCTTGATCCTGGTCCGTGATATAGTGTCGGGATTCTTTTAGATTGAATTCCCCGCCATCTTTTTGTCCCTATATCAGTTGGTCATTTCCTTCTGTGACTGTTATTTTTTGTCTCCACAATTCCTCCACTTCTTTTACTATTGTTGCGTTTTGGTCTCTATTATGTGGAGTGAGAGTGCCCCAGATTCTCCATTTGTTGTGATCTGTTTCTTGTTTCCAATAATGGTAGACTCTGGTTTTTCCTTGTGCGATCATCTCCTGTTGGAGTTCCTCCCTGTTTGGGTTCTCCATTCTAGGTTCTTGTTGCCATGCGTCCTCCCAGAATCTGGTTGTTCTACCATTCGTTACTTCCCATAAGTTGTGTGTCTAAATCCAGGCTTTGTTGCACCAGGCTAGGTTCCAGATGGTTGAACCTTCCTTGATTCCTCTGAAGTGGATTCTATCCTGATCGTAGATGTCCGGGGCATACTTTTCCTTCCATAGGTTTTCCCATGGTGTAGTAGTTTCTTTGAGCCAACACCACCAGAGTTTCACCCCGTATGCGTCATTGGTCACTTGCGGGTCTTGTATCTCCAAGCCTCCTTTTCTTTTTGGTTTACAGACCTTCTCCCAAGCCACCAGGGCCCATTTTTTCTTTGTTTCCGCTCCTCGCTACAGGAAGTCTCTTTGGATGGTTCTTATTTTTTGTAGAATACCTTGGGGGATTGGGAAAATGGACATCATAAAGGTTGGAATTGCTTGCAAAATAGACCTGGTCAAAGTAAGTCTTCCGGCTAGGTTGAGGGCTATGTATGTCCAATTTTTCATCCGTTCCTATAAATTATTGATTATTCCTTCCCAGGTTGATAGTTTGTAAGCTTTGTCTATCAGGGGGATACCCAAATACTTAGTTGGGAGGGATTTGCATTCAAAGCCCAAAATGTTGGCCAAATTTCTTTGGATTGCCAGGTTGGTATTGAAGAAAAAGTTCCTAGATTTGGAGTGGTTGATCTTTGCACCCGAGGCTTCCCCAAACTCTTCTAGGATTTTTTTGTAGGATTTTTCTTCCTTGACCATGGGTATGCCATGAAGTAAGGTGTCATCCATGAATTGTTGGTGTGTGGAGGTAGGGAAATTTTTGAAAGGTTTGATACCTATTATTTCACCTGTTGCAGTTGTGCTTTTTATGCTTCGACTGAGACCTTCCATCATCAGAATGAACAGAAAGGGGGACAACGGGTCTCCTTGTCTGATGCCTCTCGTGGGGCAGAAAGGTTTAGCATGGGCTCCATTTATAAGTAGCGAGTGGCTTGTAGTGGATACTAGGATGACTATCCAGCTGATCCAGTTTTGGGTGTAACCACAAGCTTCCAAAGTCATGAACATATAGTGCCAACTAATTTTGTCATAAGCTTTTGCTAGGCCTAGTTGTATTATCATTCCCCCTCTCTTATGAATCTTCAGGGTGTGGATAAGCTCGTGGGCATGGATGATATTGTCCATTATTTGTCTTCCTTCCATGAAGCATGCCTGTTCTTGTGAGATCAGTGTGGGTAGGAGGGGTTTCAATCTATTTTCTATAACTTTGGATATTATCTTATAAACCACATTGCACAGGGCTATGGGTCTTTAACGATCAGGGGTTTTGGCTTCATTTTCTTTGGGGATTAGAGTAATCATTGTAGCATTTAGTGCGTTTAGAATGGAGGCTAACCTTATAGAGTCTTCCACTACCCTATAAACGTCTTGTTTGACAGTTTCCAAACATGCTTTGAATAACTCCACTGTGAAGCCATCTGGACCTCGGGCTTTCCCATTGGGCATTTTCTAGAGTACTTGGTCAATTTCCTCCTCAGCAATGGGTTTTTTTAGGTTGTTATTTTGTTCCTCAGTGACCAGGTAGGGGATGTGTTGGGTTATCCTTAGTATGGCCTCCATTCTGTCTTGGTTGGGTTCCTGGGCTATCCCATGGAAGTGATTTACCAGAGTAGTTTTGATCTCATTATGTGAATCTCCCTCTATTCCATCCTGGTCCTTAATCTTCAGAATTTTGTTATGGGCTCTTCTGGCCATGGTTGTTCTATGGAAAAACTTGGTGTTCCGCTCTCCTTCCTTAGCCATCTGATACGGGAATTTTGTCGCCAAAGTGTTTCTTCCTGCTAGCATCGAGCTTCCCATTCCTGGGTCATCTGGATCTATTCCTTTTTCCGGTCCTCCGTATAGCCCTCCGAGATGCAGATTTCCTGGAGTTTTTTCATTCTTTCCTCTATGTTGTTTTTCACTTAGTTTATATTCCCATAAGTGTCCTTGTTCCACTCCTTGAGCTTGTATTTGATGTACTTTAGTTTCTTGCAGAGTTTGAACATCCTTGTCCCTTGCTTTGGTTGCTCCT
Organism: Picea sitchensis; assembly: GCA_010110895.2. Classification (NCBI taxonomy): domain Eukaryota; kingdom Viridiplantae; phylum Streptophyta; class Pinopsida; order Pinales; family Pinaceae; genus Picea; species Picea sitchensis. The sequence continues at coordinate 21,997 of SNQJ01S0080250.1, read as the reverse complement.
CCCACCACCACTGTTTGATTCGTTCCTTGAAAGTCGGGTGTTCAATCCAGAATTTTTCAAATCGGAAGGGTATATTCTTTGGTGTGGTTTGGAAGCCTGCTTCCGATTGCACTGTCCAGTGATCAGATCCCCCCAGTGAAGGATGTTGCAATCTAAGTTTATCCCCTGCATAATAATTGATTTTGAGAATAGGAATCTGTCGAGTCTTGTTGCTACCTGAAACTGGTTCATCCATTTGTTGTTCCAGGTGAAGTGGCCATTATTCATTTTGAGGTCTACCAACTCTGTCATGTCTATGAACTTTGATAAGTCTTCTGCATCCCTATCCAATCTTCTTGTACCTCCTTTTTTCTCCACAAGTGTCGTGATGATGTTGAATTCCCCTGCTGGGATCCATTGGAGGTTGTTGGTTCGGGTTTTAAGGTCTTCTAGATCTCGTATCATTCCTCTTTTTTCCTCTGACACTTGGGCCCATACACATTAGTGCATAGAATCACCTATGTGTTTCCAATGATTTCCATGCAAACTATAAGGGTGTGCCTGGTCGCTTCGGCTATTATTAGGCTCAGTACTTGTGGGTTCCACATGTAAGGGTGTGCCTGGTCGCTTTGGCTGTTATTAGGCTCAGTACTTGTGGGTTCCATAAGGTGAGAATACCTCCTTCCATTTGGTGGCCCCATATAGCCACCATCTTGTACTTGCTGCATTGTTGTTTACTGATTGCCTCCATTCTGTGTGTAGTGCATTTTGTTTCTTGAATGAAACAAAGATCTGGTTTTTCCTAGTTTAGTCTATTTCTAAGGATTATTTTCTTTCTCGAGCTATTTAGGCCCCTTATATTCCAAGTTATAACCTTCATTTAAACATGTGGGGGGGATTCGGGGAAGAGTTTCTTGATCTTACCCAAGTTTATCAGTAGCGCTCCAAGTTCTTGTAGGGCTACGTTATTTGATTTCCTGCCTTTTTTCCTCCTCGTCTGCTTGGGTGAGATTTGTGGTTGTCCCTCGCCGGATTTGAATCCTAGGTGTCCTATCTCCCCATGTGTGCACTTTAGTCCTCTAGATTTGGCATCCTCCCTTAGGAGGAACAGGTACTAAATGCGGTCAAGTTTCTCTGTTGGTACGTTGTCTACTCCCTGTCTTTTCCATTGCTCCAGTATGTTCGAGACTATCCCTTCCTTTTCCACAAGGTCTCTGAGATTAGGGGATTTTGTGCCTACTTCACTCGGGGTCATTTCCGCATCTCCCCTTGCTTATTTCATGGGGGTCTTGGCGTCTCTGGTTTCTCCATCCATCGGGGTTGCGCAACTCCCCTGTTCCATCTTGTCACTTGGCTGAACAGTGGGATATTTTGTTGCTTGTTCTCTGACTTCTTCAGATTTTTCTGAATCCTTTTCGTCTTCTACCCCTTCATTGGTTTTGTCCCTTCCTTCCTTTTTATTCCAGGTCTCTGGGATCCTACTGGGGTTTTACTCTTCTTTTTGTTTTCTCTTCTTTTGGGGTTTGGTCGTATAAACCCATCCTCATCTTATTGTGGTTTGGGGTTTTTCGCTTCCTGTTTTTTATTAAGAGGGAATTCTTTGATCAGGTGTCCATGTTCATGGAATCTTCTACATCTGAAGGGGATCTATTCGTAATATATGTTTTTGATCCATTCCTCATCCCTGAATTCCATATTTATGGCTTCTGGGAGTGCTCTAGACACATCCATCTCTATGCAGATTCTTGCGTAAGATGTATATCTCCCTTTTAGGGTGGCTTCTGAGATCTTCACATATTTCCCCAATTTGTTTCCTATTGCATCGAAAGTAGAGGGAAACCAATAATCTAAGGGTAAGGAATAAAATCTCATCCAGACCGACACCTTTTTGAAAGTCTCTTTTTCTGGGGAGAAATTTTCCTTCCATGGCTGCATATACAGTCCTGTTGAGGCATGAAAGTATAGACCTCCCTCAAACACTCTATCCCTGTCCTCCAAGTTCATGAAGACTACTATGAATAAGCCTTTTGAACCTACGTGGAACTTCACTTCTTTGTTTGGATTCCAGTGATATTTAATCTAGTTCTGCAACATTCTTTCTATGGGACACAAACCCATGAACTTACAGATTAGTGCATGCACCTTCATCTGGTCCCTGTAGAGTTGTGTTTGTGGATCCTATAGTATCACCTTGGGTATCATTGTTGTTTTGGGTTTGCATGGGTTGCGCCCTTCTGTCCGGTTGGGATTTTCTATGTCTTTCACTTCACTCTGAGTTTCTTTGGCATCTTCTCCCATGCACGTGCTTTTTCCCTGGTTCTTTTCCTGACCTTTTTCTGGGTTTGATACCGAGGTGCCTATCATTGGTGCCTTGAAAGCTATGCCTCTTGGCCCTTTCCCTCTGTCCACCACTACCTGTTTGTATGAGGTGGTACCCTTACCCCCTCCTTTGGTGCTCATGTTATCCTCTGCTATGGCCGCGACTGCCAAACCCTAGCTTGCAGTTGCTCCAAACCCTGGAATTTCTGGTATCAAAGACTAATTAAGATAAGGTGTTACATGTAGGTATATGATTTTATTAAAATTATCTTTAATTATGGCTTTTATGGAATATTATCTTGAATGTAATCATAGTTGAAATCTTTTTTAATTTTTGGAAAATGACATAAATTGAGTTTAATTAGATTATTTAGTATATTCTAAAAATGAATCCAATTATCTTAATTCTTATTTATATATAAGGAAACATGTTTCTTAACTATTACAACAAATTTTTCCATTGAATTTTTTTTTTTTTGTAAATGAGTGTGAGAATCTATATTACTATAGAAAATTATAGTACAAAAAAGATGCAGGGACTCCCAAGATCTGCCAAAATGGAAACCAAATCTGGGGTCCCATGGATGCAATGTATAATATAGCTGGGTAGGCCTAGGTTGCCACCATGGGAAACCGACCCAAACCTCCTTAATCTAGTTTGAAAAAAGTCAGCATAACGAAAACAAATAAAGCATAAGCATAGTGGGATTAGCTCCTACAGTGAGAGACTTGACTAGGGTTCGTCCTGCGCTAGTCCAGGTTGATGGGGTGCTCTTCATCTCCTTCCTGACTCGTCTCGTTCTCCTCCCTATGCTCCACCAGGCATATCCTTCTGATGCACGTTGGGGTTCCATTTCTGGAGTAATGTGTATATGGTGGACATAGTGTAAATAGAGTTGGAATTGCCCTGCCATCCGCTCCAGTTTTTCCTGTTGGCTTCTCTGGTCCTCCGCGAGTCTTTTGTTCCCCCGCCTCCAGGTTGCTAAGGCGGTTCAGAATACCTGTAATCACCTTCTTCTATTATCTAGTTTTTGTCCTGTTGGTCTCCCTCTGGTCCACACACATTTTACCTATCAACATTTTTGTTCTCCAAGCTTCCTCCACCGTCCTATGGTAGATAGTTTTCCTGGGCTATGTGGCTCTAGGGTCCCTTATCCCCCCCACTTCCTGAGTTATTTTTTTCCATGCTTTTCCCCTGCGAGCATTGTTGATTTCTCTTTCCCATCTTTTGATGATCGTCTTCCCCTTTATGTTTACCTGCTTGAGGAAGGTACTCTTTGCTTCCTTTGCTGCCTGTTCGATTCTTGTCATCCTTCAGGCGCTCTGCGGAGGTTCAGATCCCTAGGGGCCTCTCTTATTGTCAGTTTTCTTCATGCATACCATCTTCACTTGCAGGTGGTAGTTTTTACGTTGTGTTCTTCCCCTGTTCCACTTCACCTCTTTCTGGTATGTAAGGTGACCCCTGTAATTACTTTGCACCGGTCTGTGGTTCTTTCTGTTATACCTTCTTTTATGGAGCCAACATGGCTATGGTCCCGTCCTTGCAATCATCTCCTGCTCATCAAGGTGGTCCTTCTGGTAAGAATCCTCTGTTCCAGAGCATGTGCACTTAATGACCTTGCCGTAATCCCTGCGCCAATTCTTTTCCCTGCACGTTTTACACTATTCATTTCCCCGTCCCATAACGGTACTTGGGTGAGGTGTGCCCAAACTTGGCCCTGGTGAACCCTTTCATCCTCCGTCCTTTTCTTCCTGCGGGTGATCTATTCTTCTTTCCCACGGGTAGCCTCTATACTTCTTTCTATTGACAGGACCATGGCGCCGTGCTTTCGCCTGATGTGTGATTTGTGTCTGCACTTGTGGCTTTGTTTGATTGGTGAGAAATTGGATTCTGTCTGGAGCCTATGTGCTCTTCAGTTCCTGTTGCGCCTCCATTCTTGTCATAATATTTCATACTACTACTGTTGTCCCAGTCTTTTGCTGCAAGTTTTGTGCAATCTGCTCGGAATTGACCTTGCGGGATGTTGCTCCAGATTGTGTCCAGTTCTAGACCTTCGTTATCGACCCCCTCATTCGCTATTATGTTCTCTAGTCCATTTTCTAACCACTGAACCCAGCGCAACTCCACATTGATCCCTGTCCGCAAGTGCTCCTGGATTTTTTGCAGTAGGTGGGACAATTGCCAATGCCTCTGGATTTTGCCCATTCTGGTACCGTTTTGGAGTTTTCTTACTATGTTAATAACCAACACAGAATCACCTTCCACTATGGCATTTGTCATCCCCTCCGGAGTTAGAATATCCAAGCCAGTCTCCAGGGCTCTGAATTTTGTGGCATTGTTGGTTGAGTTGCCCAGACTTCCAGCATACAGTTGTATGATGTTTCCTTTACTGTCACTGATTACTCCTCCCAAGCATGTTCTCCCTTGGTTTCCTTTCACCGTCCCATCGAAATTCAACTTGAGGGAGCCTGAAGGTGGCGGTTTCTGGTTACGCTCAGCTACTTGGAGTTGTAGTGACCGTTTGCATGGATTGGGGTTGTGTCCACTATTCAGGTGGAATATCTCTAGGACTTGGGAATCCTGATCAGTGGGTTGCGCTCTACCTACCTGGCAGTTGCGACTATGCACCGTCTCTCATATCGTGGAGATTATTGTTTCCTTGATCTTCCCTTCGAGCCAACTTTAGTTTTTGAAGATGTATCGGTTCCTTTCCTTCCATATCGACCATATGATCATTCTTGGGGTGAGGATCCAACAAAGGTTCATCTCTTCTTTCTCATTGTAGTTCTCTTTCCAGAGGTTGATGGTTGCAACAATGTTACCTCGAATCCTGTCGGACTGGCGGAAGATACTTGCCACCTAGTCCCAAAGTTCTACAGTGTAGGTGCATTTTTAGAGGAGGTGGTTTGTTGTTTCTTCCTGGGCTTGACAAATATGACATCTTGATGGACCTATGCATCCCCTTTTCCTTAGGTTATCCCAATCTATAATGTAGTTCTGTAGTATTAGCCATTGGAAATTTTTTATCTTTGGCCATTGGGGGTTGTTCCAAGTCTTATCCCAGTGTTGCACTGGGTCTTCTTTGTCTAGGTTATCCATATAGTGTCGGAATTCTTTTAGGTTGAATTCCCCTTCATCGTTTTGTCCCCACCTCAACTGGTCCTCTCCTTTCATGACTCTTATTTTCCATCTTCCCATTTCCTTCTCCACCTCTTTTACTGTTGTTGCGGGCGTATCGTTGTTCTGTGGAATAATCTTGTCCCAGATTTTCCATTTGTTGCGGTCCGTTTCCTATTTCCAGTATTGGTAGACATTGATTTTACCTTGCGTTATTAGATCCTGTTGGAGTATCCCTTTTTCTGTTGCATAGCGTTATAGGTCTGTACCGATCAGGGGTTTTGGCTTCATTTTCATTGGGTATTAGTGTGATCATTGTGGAGTTTAGTGCTTTAAGGATGGAGGCGGACCTTCTAGAGTCTTCTACTACCTTGTAAACGTCATGTTTGACGGTTTCCCAGCAAGCTTTGAACAACTCCACTGTGAAGCCATCTGGACCTAGTGCTTTCCCACTGGGCATTTCCTGGAGAGCCTAGTCAACTTCTTCCATGGTAATAGGTTTGTTTAGGGAGATGTTTTGTTCCTCTGTGACTAAGCGTGGAATATGTTGGGTTATCCTTTGAATGGCCTTTGATATGTCTTCATGAGGTTTTTGGGCTATCTCGTGGATGTGTTTGACTAGAGCAGTTTCAATCTCCTGATGTGACTCATGCTCGTTTCCATCCTGGTCCTTGATCTTCAGGATTTTGTTGTGGGCTCTTCTGGCCATGGTTGTTCTATGGAAAAAATTGGTGTTCTACTCTCCCTCTTTTATCCATAGGATGCGGGACTTTTGACGCTAGAGTTTTTCTTCCTATTGGCATTGTGCCTCCCAATCTTGGGTCATTTGGATCTCTTCCTTTTTCCGGTCCTCAGTATAACCTTCCTACATGCAGGTTTCTTGGAAAATTTTCATTTTTTCTTCTATGTTGTTTTTATCTTTGTTTTTATTCCCAAAGGTATCCCTGTTCCACTCTTTGAGCTTGTTTTTGATGTACTTAAGTTTCTTATGAAGTTTGAACATCCTTTTCCCTTTCTACGGTTTCTCCTCCCGCCACCACTATTTGATTCTTTCCTTGAAAGTTGGGTGATCAATCCATAATTTCTCGAATCTGAAGGGTCTGTTCTTTGGTGGTTTGGAAGCTTGCTTCCAATTGCACTGGCCAGTGATCAGATCCACCCCAGGGAAGAATGTTGCAATCTCAGATTAGCCCCTGCATAATGATTGACTCCGATATAAGGAATATGTCAAGTCTTGTAGCTACCTGAAACTAGTTCATCCATTTATTGTTCCAAGTGAACTGGCCATTCTTAGTATTGAGATCTACCAACTTTGCTCCATCAATGAGCTTTGAAAACCCCTCTGCATCCCTATCCAATCTTCTTGTACCTCCTTTATTTTCCACAAGTGAGGTTATGATGTTGAAGTCCCCCGCCAGGATCTAGTGGAGGTTGATGGATCAGGATTTTATATCTTCTAGGTCTCAGATCATTCCTCTCTTTTCCTCTAGCCCTTGGGGCCCATACACATTGGTGCAAATAACCTCCTTTGTGTTTCCAATGATATGCATGCGTATCGTCAGGGTGTACTTGGTTGCTTCGGCTGCTATTAGATTTAGAATTTTTTGGTTCCACAAAGTGAGAATGTCGCCTAACCTCTGGTGTTCTTCGATGGCTACCATCTTGTACTTGTGCCAGTGTTGTTTACTGATTGACTCCATTCTTTCTGTAGTGCATTTCGTCTCTTGAATGAAACAGAGATCTGGTTGTTCCTGCTTTAGTTTATTCCTAAGGATTCTTTGTTTTCTTGGGCTGTTTAGGCCTCTTATATTTCAAGTTATGACCTTCATTTAAACATGTGGGGGGGAGTGGGGAAAGAGTTTCTTGATATTACCCTAATTTATCAGTAGCGCTCCCAACTCCTGTAGGGCTATGTTGTTTGATTTCCTACCTTTTTTTCTCCTTGTCTGCTTGGGTGATAGTTGTGGTTGTCCCTCCCCAACTTTGACTCCTAGGTGTCCTATCTCCCCATGTGTGCATTTTTGTCCTCTGTCTTTGTCTTTCTCTCATATTAGAAACAGGTACTGGATGTGGTCAAGTTTCTCTGTTGGTACGTTGTCGACTCCCTGCCTTTTGCATTGTTCCAATGTGTTCGGAAGGTCTATCCCTTCCCTTTCCACCAAGTCCCTGAGATCAGGTTCTTATGTTCCTACTTTGCTCAGGGTCATCTCTGCATCTCCCTCTACATCTTGCATGGCGTTGTTGTCATATTTTGTTTCTCCATCCATCGGGGTTGCGAAACTCCCCTATGTCGCCGTGTTGCTTGGTCGGACAGTAGGCTCTTTTGTTTCTCGGTCTCTAACCTCTTGAACTTTTGCCGAGTCACTTTCGTCTTCTGTCCCTTTGTTGGTTTGGTCCCTTCCTTCCATTTTTTTCTGGGTCTCCTGGTTATTTCCTACTGAGGCTTTATTTTTCTTTTTATTTTCTCTATTCCTAGGATTCGGTGTTATAAACCCTTCCTCATCCTGATGTGTTTTGGGGTTTGTCGCTTCCTTCTTTTTATTAAGAGGGAATTCTCTGATCAAGTGGCCATGTTCATGGCATCTTCTACATATAAATGGGATCTGTTAGTAATCTATGTTTTGGATCCATTCCTCATCCTTGAATTCCAGACTTATGGCTTCTGGGAGTGCTCTAGAAACGTCCATCTCTATGCATATTTTTGCGTACGACATGTATCTTCCTTTTAGGGTGTCTTCGAAGGTCTTCACATACTTCCCCAGTTTGTTTCCTATTGCTTCAAAGGTGGAGGGAAACCAATAGTCTAAGGGTAAGGAATAGAATCTCAGCCAGACCGGTACCTTTTTGAACGTTTCTTTTTCCTAGGAGAAATTTTCTTTCTAGGGTTGCATATATAGTCCTGCTGAGGCATGGAAGTATGGACCTCCCTCAAAGACTCTCTCCCTGTCCTCCAGGTTAATGAATATTGTTGTGAAGAAACCCTTCGAGCCGAGGTGGAGCTCCACTTCTCCATTTGGCTTCCAGTGATATTTTATCCAGTTGCGCAAAGTTCTTTCTGTGGGCCATAACCCCATGAACTTGCATATGAGCGCATGCATCTTCATCTGGTCCTTGTAGAGTTGAGTTTGTGGGTCCTCCAGTATTACCTTGGGTATCATTGTTGTTTTGGGATTCCATGGGTTGTGCCCTTCTGTCTCGTTGGCCTTCGCGGTCTCTTACGTCTCATTCCAAGTCTTCTTAGCGTCTTCCCCCATGGTCTCATTTTTGTCCTAGCTTCTTTCTTTTTCGCTTCCCTGGGTCTGATCTCGAGGTTCTTGTCGTTGGTGTCTTGAAGACTACACCTCTTGGCCCTTTCCCTCTG